>LBNU01027072.1:25888-40422 GCA_014162995.1 Artemisia annua | reverse complement strand
AACCACTATAAATCATCGTGTCCGGTTTGCATCTTCTTTCCCTTATCTCTTTACATTTATTCTTGCATCTATCACTTTATATATATGCTTGCATATATGTGTTGGTTGTTGCTTATATTGTTTTGATGTTGAATGTGATAGATATAAGTTAATATTGCTATAGGATGAATAATTATATGATATGGTCTAATGGACTTAGATGCATTATTCACACTTCTCATGTTGAGTTTAACTTAATCAATAATTTGATACAAAATGTTTTAAGATTTTAATAAGGAAAACTTTAATTGAAGATTTTGAAACAAACCTTTTAGAAAACGAAAAAGATGAAAAACTATTCAACCCCCCCTTCTAGTTTTCCACAATCAGACAAACCAAAGAGGTAAAGGTCCTGATTGGACGTTTGACCTTGATGTATTGACTCCTTCTATGAACTAAGTGCCTGTTAGGGGGGAGAATCAAGTTGTTCATCAAGAAGAAGAAGATTCACAGTTCATAGTTCATAGTGTCAATGTTAGTCTTACAGATGATGACAAGGAACAAAGTACTGTCAATGAAAATCAAGGTACTGGTGATGACAAGCAAGATACTGTTGACTCAAGCCATTCAAGATGAACTCAATAATTTGCTTTTTCAAGAAACACTTGCAAAGTCCTATGAAGATGATCAAAGACGAGCATATGAAGCAGAAAAGACTAAGGGAAAATCTAAAAATTCATCTGACAGCACTTTGAACAACAGCACTTTGGATCCCAGTACTTTGGATCAAAGTACTGCTGCTCAATTTGAAAGTACTTCTGTAGGGGTAAATTCAAACACTTGGACAAATACTGATGATTGGCCTGGTCAATCCATGCCTCCTTTTGAAGAATCAGATGATGAGCTGCAAGAATAAGGAATTTTCTCTGAACAAGGTCCTGATCTCACAAATTTGGAAGATGATCTTACTGTACCAACAACTCACACTTCAAGAGTACATAAGAATCATCCTGCAAATAAGATTATTGGTTCTCCTACTTCTGGTATTCTTACAAGGTCAAAAGCTAAGAGCATAACTAAGCCTCATAATGCTTTGCTTAGCTTTGTTTATAAACAAAACAGGATGAACCACAAGGATCAACAAACTTTTTTGTTTGCTTGCTTCATCTCTCAAGAAGAACCCAAGAATATAGCTCAAGCTTTAAGCAAAGAAAGCTGGGGTTGAAGCTATGCAAGAAGAACTTCTACAGTTTAAACTTCAAGAAGTTTGGGTCTTATGTGATTTACCTTATGGCATGAAGGTAATCGGTACAAGATGGGTTTTCAGAGTCAAAAGAGATGAAAGAGGTAATGTCATCAAGAACAAGGCAAGATTGGTTGCACAAGGCTATAGACAAGAAGAGGGAGTGGATTATGATGAAGTATTTGCTCCTGTAGCAAGAATTGAAGCAATCAGACTATTCCTTGCCTTTGCCTCTTATATGGGATTTCCAGTTTATCAAATGGATGTCAAGAGTGCCTTTCTTTATGGCAAGATTACAGAAGAGGTTTATGTTAAACAACCTCCTGGTTTTGAAGATCCTGAACATCCCAACAAAGTCTACAAAATTGTCAAAGCACTGTATGGTCTTCATCAAGCCCCTAGAGCTTGGTATGAAAGACTCTCAAATTTTCTACTACAACATGGCTATAGGAGAGGAGCCATTGATAAGACTTTGTTCATTAAAAGAGACAAGAAGGATACCATGCTTGTTCAAGTGTATGTGGATGATATTATCTTTGGAGCTACAAAACAGTCCATTGTTAAAGAGTTTGAAGAACTTATGCAACAAGAATTTCAAATGAGTTCAATGGGTGAGTTAACTTTCTTTTTAGGGCTTCAAGTTAAACAGTCAAGTACTGGAATCTTCATAAGTCAAGATAAGTATGTCACTGACATTCTTAAGAAGTTTAACCTCAATACTATCAAGCCAGTTACTACACCCATTAAATCTTCAAATTCACTTGGTAAAGATGAAGATGGAAAACCAGTGGAAGTCAAGCTTTACAGATCTATGGTTGGGTGTCTCATGTACTTAACTGCATCTTGGCCTGATATCATGTTTGTTGTTTGTCTATGTGCAAGATATCAAGTTTCACCCAAGGTTTCTCACATGAATGCTGTACAAAGGATCTTTGCTTATCTCAAGCATCAACCTAAGTTAGGATTGTGGTATCCTAAGGAGTCCCCTTTTCACTTGAAAGCTTTTTCAGATAGTGATTATGCTGGAGATAATTTTGATAAAAGATCAACCACTGGTGGATGCCAATATCTTGGAAGAAGATTAGTCTCTTGGCAATGTAAGAAACAAACAATTGCAGCAACCTCATCTACTGAAGCAGAATATGTTGCAGCTTTGTTGTGGACAAGTACTGTGGATGCAAAATCAACACTTGGACTATGGATTCAATTTCAAGAATACTCTATTAACATTGATAATGAGAGTACTATTTGCATTGTGAAGAATCCAGTTTACCATTCCAAGACTAAGCACATTCAGATTAGGCATCATTTTATTCAAGATTGTTATGAGCACAGATTGATTAATGTGGTCAAGATTCATACAGATGATAATGTAGCAGATTTACTCACAAAAGGCTTTGATGTTTCAAGATTCAAGAATTTAGTGGTAAGTATTGGTATGATTAATTTTTAGGCTACTTTTGAGGGGAGGCATAAGTAGTTAGTCATAATTTGAGGGGAGGATACATATATTATTCAATAACAGAACAGCACTTTTATTCATTGAAAGTTAAAGTACATTTATCTTCAAGACCACAGACATTACATCAACAGAGATACATGATCAAGCTAACCTACATCAACCCTACTTAACCTACAACCTACATAACCTACTCCATAGGCTTCTTCCCTTTTCCCTGATAGTTATGCTTTGATTTCTGAGCATTCTTTCTCTTTTCATCAAAAGATGCTTGCATCTTTGGGCAAGGTAGGAAAATCACTTGCTTTGGAGGTCGTTCTAGTCTTGCTGGCTTCTCACTTGAGCCATCTTGACCAGGCCACTTCATGTTCTTCAAAGCAGACTCCAATGCTTGAGTCAAAGCTTGTGGCAGTTCTTTGGATAGAGTTGTAGTTGGAGCAGCAGTTGGTGCCTTTCTCTTAGTATTTCTTTGAGATGAGCTTGATACAATTGGAGGAAAATAATCATTCCATCCNGAAGAATCCAGTTTACCATTCCAAGACTAAGCACATTCAGATTAGGCATCATTTTATTCAAGATTGTTATGAGCACAGATTGATTAATGTGGTCAAGATTCATACAGATGATAATGTAGCAGATTTACTCACAAAAGGCTTTGATGTTTCAAGATTCAAGAATTTAGTGGTAAGTATTGGTATGATTAATTTTTAGGCTACTTTTGAGGGGAGGCATAAGTAGTTAGTCATAATTTGAGGGGAGGATACATATATTATTCAATAACAGAACAGCACTTTTATTCATTGAAAGTTAAAGTACATTTATCTTCAAGACCACAGACATTACATCAACAGAGATACATGATCAAGCTAACCTACATCAACCCTACTTA
Source organism: Artemisia annua (assembly GCA_014162995.1). Taxonomy (NCBI): domain Eukaryota; kingdom Viridiplantae; phylum Streptophyta; class Magnoliopsida; order Asterales; family Asteraceae; genus Artemisia; species Artemisia annua. Next base: position 36,852 of record LBNU01027072.1, on the reverse strand, counting down.
ACCTACAACCTACATAACCTACTCCATAGGCTTCTTCCCTTTTCCCTGATAGTTATGCTTTGATTTCTGAGCATTCTTTCTCTTTTCATCAAAAGATGCTTGCATCTTTGGGCAAGGTAGGAAAATCACTTGCTTTGGAGGTCGTTCTAGTCTTGCTGGCTTCTCACTTGAGCCATCTTGACCAGGCCACTTCATGTTCTTCAAAGCAGACTCCAATGCTTGAGTCAAAGCTTGTGGCAGTTCTTTGGATAGAGTTGTAGTTGGAGCAGCAGTTGGTGCCTTTCTCTTAGTATTTCTTTGAGATGAGCTTGATACAATTGGAGGAAAATAATCATTCCATCCTGGCTTTGAGTCTGAATCAGAATCAGAGTCTGAGTAATACTTGATCTCTATGTCACTAGAGTCATCCGATGAGATGTAAACAAATGGAAACTTGCTCATGGTGAAGTTATGGTTTTGAAAGATGATGTTAAGTCTTTGAAGCCTTTGATATGTTTTTGTGATGAAGAAAAGTGTGTACAAAGAGTCTTTTTATAGGCAAATGGGTTTTGGATGCTGAAAGTACTGTTCAACGGCTATATTAAGGTACTGCTTTGCTGACGTGGAAGTACTGCTACTATTCAACGGTAACAAAAGTGTGGTACAAGTTATTTGGTTTTCTTGGAAAGGAATAAGGGCTAAAAATAACGGTTTTGAGCATTTATTGGGATTTGATTTTTTAAAATCTTAACCATATCTACTTTACCCTACCGGATTTTTCTCTTTCCTTATAACTAACATTCCACTTCTTATACACATAACCTTCGCCGCTTTATTACTTACTTTCTCAATCATACATCAATGGCTCGTTCCACTTGTAATCGTCACAATATGGTAGCTAATTTGGATAAGACGGAATTGAATGTTGATTTTCATGATATAATTGATTTTCTCACTGGGCGTCAATCAATTATGCTATCTTGGTAAATCCCGAAGTTATTGGACCTTGGATTCAAGAGTTTTGGGCTACTGCTAAAGCTAGATGGGAGGAGATGGATATTTGGTTTATTACGGCTAAGGTTGCTGGGCGTAATATTCGAATTACAGAGGCTTCTATAAGAGCAGATCTTCAGTTTAATGATGAAGAAAGTACTGCTTGTTTTGCTAAAGAGGTACTTTGGGATACACTTAGGGATATTGGATATCAGGGTTCGCTTCACAAGCTTACCTTTGACAAACCTTTATTCAGTCCTCATTGGAAATATTTGATCCATGTCCTATTTCATTGTCTAAGTAACAAGAGTACTGCTTGGAATGAATTTCCCAAATCCATAGCATCTGCTTTGGTTGGACTAGCTACTAATCAGCCATTCAATTTTTCTTAGATGATACTTAATGGTATGCTTAATCACATCAAGAATGGTTCTCCATTTTTGATGTATCCCAGGTTCATACAAGTCTTTTTGAACAAACAGCTTGGAGGTGTTCCTAAGCCTAAGGATTTCTTGCCAGTTGTTATTCTTCCTGATAACGTGTTTACCTTCATGGCCACCAAGAGTGCTAAATTTTCTGGTAGGGATACACCTCTCACTGCTCACATGTTAGAGGTAGCACAAGCTGTTAAAGTGTAACACCCCCAAAATTCGGGTCTAGCGGAAGCATACATGCATTGGGGTGCTACTAAATTGGTATCATAACACAAGGCGCAAAGAATGGTTTTTATTTCATTAATATAAAATAAAAGTTGTCATGTAAGACATAAAGTTTACATGATATTAAAAAATAGTGCCGGGAAATAGGCCCATAAAAAATAATTGTAGTAGGTAGTCCCAAATGCAGCGCGGCGGCCACGGGGAACGAGCGCGCACATGCGGCGCGTTCAGGCAGAAGGTCGCCTACTGACGCGCGAATGCCCGGTGTTGCCGAAGGGCTTGCCTGTCATTTAGTGAGCTGGAGGCGCGCCTTGTAAGAAGCGCTTGAGAGGTAGCACCGCTGAAGACAGGGTCAGGCTTGACTGCTGGTGAGGTCCAGTAGGAGTTTCAGTTGTACAAAGAAACAGGTTGTGGGCCCTGAGGATACAGAGGTGGTTTGAGGCGGCGGCTCTCGTGTAGACTAGGGAGGTAGGGGTGGTAAGGCTCGGTACCAGATCACGAAGTTCAGCAATCTCGATGATCACGAACTTCTGCGGAATGTCCGAATCCTCAACGTCGATCGTTTATCATCTTGAGGAAAGGAAGGGGATCGGTCAGGTTGGTGAGCCAGCCCTGCTAGCGTCACTTGAGTCAGGCGCTGCAGGGGAACCACGCCCGCAAATCTGCCCCGAAGGCCGTAGGCGCCGATTCAGCGTCGGTATTCCAACGTAGGGTTGCAAACGCCCTAGCTTCTAGGTCAACGGACTACCTCCGTCTACCTAAAATCTAGGTCCACAGCAATTAGCAAAACGAAAACAGTAGCACGGTCCAAGTAAAACGTTTGAGCTAGAAAGCTCTCATATGAACAGGCAGCACATAATGCCTTCAAATACTAATTGGTTCAAGTACTTGGTTCGATAAATCACTCAATCAATTCAATTAGGTCAATCATTCGAATTCCATTCAACTTAATTCAGAATCCATTCCACGTTTCTCAGTAAGCTGTCATTGCATTTAGTGAAAGAGTCATGTATTCTTCCCTCCACAAGGTAGTTATTTGAAAACTTTATTAATAAAAGGGGGGCTATGAACTCCAATTCCATTAGCCCACAGCATAGAGTTTAAGTTACAAAAACAGTTTGGGACCTGAAAAGTTTTAGCGCTATGTGTAACTAGAGTAGGTGTAGACTCACAATCACAATCACAATCTCAATCACAATCTCAATCTCAATCTCAATCAATCAATCGTTTATCATCTTAGGAAAGATGAATGGTCATGGTGAGCAGGCCTCTCAGCGGTCACTAGTCAGGCTACAGCAGGAACCACCCAAATCTGCCCCGAACCTAGGCCGCGATAGCGTCTATTCCAAACTAGGGTCAAACGCCCTAGCTCTAGGTCAACGACTACCTCCGTCTACCCTAAAACTAGTCCACACAATAGCAAAACGAAACAGTAGCAGGTCCAAGTAAAACAGTTTGAGCTAGAAAGCTCTCATATGAACAGGCAAGCACATAATGCCTTCAAATACTAATTCAAATACTTCGATAAATCACTCAATCAATCAATAAGTCAATCATTCAATCATTCAACTTAATCAAATCATCCACGTCTCAAGTAAGCAATCATTGCATTTAGTAAAAGAGCATGTATTCTCCCCCAAAGGTAGTTATGAAAACTTATTAAAAGAAGGGGGCTATGAACTCACCTTAGCCACAGAAATGCAAGAATCACGACGGACACGACTTGGCATCAAGAGTAAATCACAACAATATTCCAAAGATTGGTACGAAACCGACGAAGTGTTCTATAAGCAAGGCTTATCCCAATACGAACTTCTCAGCGACGAACCAAATCTCCATAAGATAATTATTCCCATTATTACCCAATCTTACGTCGTCAACTCATTCGTTATCCGTTCAATAGTGTTTGTGTTTGCGTTTGGTATCATTGTGTGTGTGTGTGTGTGTGGTGAGAACACGACATATACTCAGGTGAACTCACGCCAATACTTAAACAAGCGAAACCAACAAGAATCGAGACAAGACTCGAGAATACTCACACCAAGAGGTGAAAAATGTTCGACTTCAATCGAAACGATTCAAAACTCAATACGAAACTTCCGGGTTGAACTACATCATCCATCCAAAACAATCATACTTAAATGGTCTACTAGGTCAACCTTATGGTCAAAGTCAAACCTCAAGTAACCAAGACTTAACACGAGAAATCGTACGAATTATTGGATACTTATCGTATTTGCTAATACAATAGTCCAACAATTCCATCAATGTACTTGTTAATTCATAGTTGCTCATACTTAGTAAAGTCATGGTAAGTCGTAGGATGGGTCACCTATTAATATTCTCCCTCGACACGCTCGTTGTATACTAATTGAATTTAACAACTCAACTAGTTCGTTAATCGTGTCGAGTGATAATATTAATACCAACCAATCCGTAACTCGACACCAAGGTAATCTAAACTTCAAGTTTCCCAAAATGGTAAGTCTCGATAAACGTGTCCTCGAAACGATTAATAACCCGTATTTTTCCATATTTAATCTTGTTTCGTTTATAATTTCTAATAATAATCCTTAGATGGCATATTCGTCGTTATTTAACGATCTCGTATTAATCTAGAAATATTTACGAACGTTGTCAACGTTTATTAATATTTCTTTATTAATCTCATATCGTTATATAATGTACTTAACGATCTCTAACTATTATTATTAATATTATTAACTCGTAAATATGAAATAACGATTATCAATCGTTACTAAATATTTAAAGTTAACGATATATATAAAAACTCGTGTCACAATCATTTAGTTAACCATTTATATTTTCACGGGTTAAATAGTCAATATCTAAAAATAATAATAACGTCTACTTGGCTTGTCGGGATCACACAAGACTAGGGAGTCTAGGTGACACCCGACACGGCTCAATCCATCACAATCCTATCCTAATCACTAAACCAAAATCCGTAATCACAACTCAACCATTTAATCCTACTCCCCGTCAAATCTAATTCCGCAACAACAATACCAATAACCACAATAACACAACCACAATCCCACTTGCCGAGACCCTAGTGGTCTCGGCTCTACCTCTCGGGCAACACAACCAGGACCTTGGTCCATGTCCAATAACAGCAACAACACAATGATAACATCACAAGAATACCAACACGAATAATAAATCCGAACCAATCCTAGACCTAGCTACCAAACCCAACTTCAACATCAACATAACAACAACAGCCTTTGCCGAGACCCTAGTGGTCTCGGCCTTAGTTCTCGACAACACCAGAAGAACACCAACAAACCATACCCTACTCCCCCTAGTCCTCGGCTAGGACACGAACACTAAACCCATCACAAATCCGAGCCACAAACACAATCGAATACAAAAACAACCATGGCCGAGAGCCTAGTGCTCTCGGCATCACTTATTCGATCAAAACCCAAACAAACACGGACACAACTCGATACCAAACACATCATTTCTCTCATCTTTATTCATTATCTTCTCGCTATTATAGAAAACCCTAGAAACCCGTGGGTTGTTGGGTCAAACCGAGGCACGAGCATCTCAAAGTGGGTGAGATAAACTCACCTAGTTATTCGGTTATCAAGAAACACGAAAGAGGGAGGAGATGTGGTGGTGATTCGAGACTGAAACTCGAATGAAAAAGATGTTACGGGGGTTTATACTGCGCGTGGCCTAGCTCGAATGAAAGAGGATTAAAAATGATGAATGATGGTGGTGGAGGTGGAGCACCACTCGCGGCGGTGGTGGAGTTTCGCCGGAAAATGTGGCCGGAGAAGATGAGGTTGGGGTGGGTGAAGGGTGTCGGCTGAGAAAGGAAAAGAGAAAAAATAAAACCCTAGGTTGTTATAAGGAGTATATATATATAGGGCNTGTTATAAGGAGTATATATATATATAGGGCTCATTAGGACTTGTGACAAACCCTATTGCACCCACGGGGACCATAACTGTCAATGTCTTTATATTTTTAGTGAAACGTGAACGAGACTAATAAAGCGTATCATAAATATTTTCCGAGCTCACGAGATTATTTCCATTGGCTTTAGAATCGTTTTTACATAAACGTTTATTATAAATATGTATAACTTTATTTCCCGTCACCCAAAATAATTAATATTCATGTTTTAATCGGTTTATAGCCAAATTGCGCGTAAAAACAGTCAAGACCACATATCAAGGACTTAAGGACTGCAGATAGGCTTATATATCGAGCAGGATATCAAAATCCGAAATTTGCGGGTTGTCACATAAAGATGCTGCTTCTGTTGATTCAGAGGATGCACCTGAACATTCAGACTCTGCTCCCACTCCATCTCAAGCACAAGATGATTCTCACCAGTCTGAGAGGTCACAATCAAATGGAGAAGATGTCTTTCAAAACATTGCTTCTTCACCAGTTCAAGATATCTCTCAAAAGACTGTCTCAAGAGACTGCTTCCAAAGAAAAGACTGTTTCTCTGCAAGGTACTGCTATTGAAGATTCTGCAAATGGTGTAAATCAACCACCCACCCCCAATGATTATACTCCTACAGATGGATCTCAGACATCTGGAGGAGATGAGGGAGTGATGACTGATGAGGATACACCTGATGAAGAAGAATTTCTGGATAATTATGCCTTGACAAGAGAGTTGAAGAGGTTGAAGAGAGCTTATGATGATCAAGCTACTGCTATGGCAATTCTTCAAAAGAAGTATAAGGAGTTGAAGAAATTAGTTAAGTCTCTTATTCAACAACATCCAGAAGGTCTCCAGAAGTTTAAGTCAACGAGGAGGAGGCTAAGAAAGCTATCTTCATTCACATTGGGGAGGAATAAGGAAGATATGAATTTGAATGAAGATGCTGCTAATGAAAAGACTGTGGATGAAAATACTGTTCTGGATCAAAAGACTGTGGATGAAAAGACTGTTGATCAAAGTACTGATGCTGTTGATCAAGATGCTGCTAATACTGGTCTCAATATTCCACAGACACCACTTGAAGAACAAATTTCTCATCAAGATACTGTTGATGAGACTGAGCAAATAATAAATCTTCAAGATGCNGCTAATGAAAAGACTGTGGATGAAAATACTGTTCTGGATCAAAAGACTGTGGATGAAAAGACTGTTGATCAAAGTACTGATGCTGTTGATCAAGATGCTGCTAATACTGGTCTCAATATTCCACAGACACCACTTGAAGAACAAATTTCTCATCAAGATACTGTTGATGAGACTGAGCAAATAATAAATCTTCAAGATGCTGATACTCAAGCAAGAAGTGGTGATAAAGCAGAATTGGATTTGGAAAGTGCTGGCGTTGAAATTCATCAAGGTACTGCTCATCAAGGTACTCAGAGACAATATTTAGTCACACCAAGGACTATAGATTTTGAAGAAGATGTGGGTCCATCCAATCCAGTCCAAGAAAAAGAGGTTATGAAACCTTCTAGGAGTGATGATGAAACCATTGCTGAGATCATGCTAAATATGTCCAGACCTAAAGGTATTGTTATTCCTGGAGTTGAACAAACTCAAGATCTGCAACCTTCTTCTCAACCTACTCAAGAAGTTGATCCTAAAGACAAAGGAAAAGGAATCTTGATAGAACCAGAGAAAAAGAAGAAGAAGAAGGTATTCACTTTGGAACAGATAAGAGCTTATCAAGAGGCTCAAAATGAAGTAGTTGCTAAAAAGCTACAAGATGAATTAGATGCAGAATTAGAGAAAGAAAGGAGAGCTGCTATTCAACCTAGAAGATCAATGACCATAGCTCAAGAACAAAATTATTTTATGAGTTATTTGAAAGGAAGAGGATACAAGGGTCTACACAAGTTAAAGTATCCAGAGATGAAAGAACTATATAATGCTGTCAGAGAAGAATATCAAAGACAAGTAGCTGGCATTATTGGTTTTAATACTGAAGAAGGAAGACAGATAATGGAAGCTGGCAATAAAAGAAAAAGGACAACAACTAAACCACAGTCATCAAAGAAGTCTAAACCTACAGTGGAGTTAAGAGCTAACACTATTGATGAGCTGAGGAATTATCTTAGAGTTGTTGATTTTGAGCTTCCTAAGTCAGACAAAGATTCTAAGACAAAGTCCAAGATATCTGATTTAGAGGTTATTGAATCAGAAGAAGATGGAGATTATTTTATTTTCCATAGAGAAGATGACAGCTTCAGACCATTTAATCTGTTGGTAGATGTATTGCACCTTATAGACAGAGAAGATTTGTTTCATCTACATCAACAAATTCAAGCTCATTTTGAACACATTCCACTTAATGGAATTGGTGTAGTGTTGCTGGGAGATCTGACAACAATGTGGGAAACAGAAGAGACAAGCACAGCTGATATTTGGAAGAATCAAGAAGTCTGGGAGATTCAAAGTTGGAGATTCTTTGCAAATGCTGGTGTACATGTCTTAGAGTTGGAAGATGGTACTATGATCCATATATTAGCAGAAAGAAGATATCCTCTCACAAGAGACCTAATGATGAGGATGCTGGATCATGGTATGGAAGTAGAGCAAGAGGATGAAACTGCTCTAATGGTGATAAATTTGTTCATCAATTCGACAATATTGAAGGATGATGATTAATAAATATTGGTATGATCTTAATTGTTTAAAATCTTTTGAATAAACAAGTACTTTATTCAAAGTACTGCTGATCAAACAGTACTTTTACAAAGTACTGCTTGCAGCCTAAAACCAGTAAAGTCTTTTTGAAATAACAATTTTTGTCATGTGCAAAATACTTTTTGAAGCACAAAGAATTACAGCAACAAATTGTTTTTGAAGAAGAATATGGTGTTAGTACTTGTGCTACACAACAAATGGTATTCAACTCACCATGTTTAACAGACAAGAAAGAGTTTGATTCATCATGAGGGTACGGCTCTGATGTGATAATCAAATCCGTTTTTAGTTGACAATTTACTAAAAATTGTATGGTTTCAACTCACCATATCTGTGATAAGTGAAGAATTGACTAGCCCACAAGAAAAATGGTTTGTGGTAAAGGCTGTGGAAAATCCATTTATATGGTAATTAGTTCACCATGGTTGTGATAAAAGAACTAACTAGTCCATAAGCAAACGGCTTTTTGTAAAGACTACTCAAATCCGTTGATAGCTGATGATTTGCTAAAAATCATATGGATATCAATGTACCATGGTTTACTTAACCTAAACATTGGCTACTCCATAGTTAATGGCTTTGGTAAAGAGACATCAAAATCCATTAATTTTCAATGATTCACCTCTCACAGGAGTTAACACACCTGGAAGTGATGAGAATAGTATGAAACTTAACATGATTTGATGTATCTTATGTTGCTGAGTAGCTGAGAAGAAATTAAGTTGCTGTAAAGACAAAGAATTGTTGCTGATGAAGATTGCAGATACTACATACTGATGATAACAAAACAACGAGTATGACTTTCAAAGATACAACCTTTCCTTGAAGATAAAGATTACAAACAGAAACTTGAAGTCAAACAAGTAGAATTCAAGTTAGGGGAGGATTGTTGGGGTATAAATGTTGAAGTACTGCTGGACATCAAAGTACTGCTTAAGTATATAAGTCAAAGTACTGCTCATGATCAAAGTGCTGCTCGTTTAATAAAGTCAAAGTACTGCAAAGGATTAAAAGACTGACGACATGCAAAGATTAGATTAGGAATATTATGTAAATTCTAGAATATTCTAAAGTTAGAGTTAGATTACTTGTCGTTCAAGTATTGTAAACCGACTAGGGTTTTCCTTGTGCCTATAAAACGATCCCTAGGTCAACATTAGAGATATACGATTTTAGAGATAAGCTAAAGTTCGATATTAGAGATATTAGGGTTGTTTGTGAGTCTGTATTCGATAAGCAGATTCAAGGTGATAATATAATCGTTGAAGTTTGTTATTCTTCTTAGCTTTGTTAAGTAAATTCCGCATACTTAAACGGAGTAATTCAGTGTTTCATTCTTAGTAGTTTAGGATTTATCAAAGACTGCTAAGCCCTTAACAAGCTATATAAAGTAGTTTGGTCAGAGTCTATCGATCCAACATTTGGCCCCTCAAGTTCAAGAAGTTGTCATTTTTGGTCCTTATGAAGAAATTTTGGAGACTTGTCAACATTGGCCCCTCGTCAATCAAAGAATGTCACAAATAAGTCCTTGGAATATATTGTGAGAAGTTGGATGGTCCTTGCATTTTCAGAATATACATGATTGGTCCCCAGGATTATTTTTGCTACAAAACCTAATCCTACACTTACACTAAAATCTGCCAATCCACATAACCCAAAACAATATCCTTAACCCATTAAATAACAAAACCCACTAACCCAATAATCCTATACCCCTTAACCACTGGCCCAATATCAACACAAACCCATTTTACTTCACCCTTTTCCCACAACCCAACCCACCAAAATCCAAACAATAATAAAAAATTTACTCACCCCTGTTACCCGCCCCTTTACCCTGTTTCACCTCTGCAAAAATTAACATCGTACCCATCCATTCAACCTCGTACTAAGCATCTATCTAGAAGCCTCTGACATGTCAGATGGATGTCGACATTTCCCTGCTTATGTGGCCATTTCTAGGGCTCTGATTGGACAAGTGAACGTGGCAAAGAGATAAGGTTCTGTCAAATGGCTAAGAAATTGGTGGGATGACGACATTGTGGATAGGATTGAGATTGAGTGGCCAAGATTAGGCATCCATAGCCTTCTGAAACCCTAGCATCCTTCACCCCTCATCTGCTAGAAATAGGGCCCTTTACCTCTCATTTTCGTGTGTAGGTTTTTTGTAAGGTTATGCTGCTAAAATGTTTTCTTAATCAATCTTGTAATCTCAGCTCATGTTTCAGTAATAATAATAAAGTTTTAGTTTACATTCTAAGTTACACACCTTTCTGTCTTTTCAAGCTTATATAGATCTTTATAAACTTTTTAAAAGAATTTAGTGAAGTTTTTCTTGTTTCACTTTATTAAAATCCAAAACAAATATTATATATTATATGATATCATATAGATATATGAATCATAATATATTATAAATAAATATAAATAAAAAATAAATATATATATAAAATAATAATCATAATAATAAAATATCATATAACACAAATATAAATATAAATATAATAATATATATATAAATATAAATAATACATATACTATATATAGATTTTAATTAATTATATTATATATATATATATACATATATATATATATATATATAATATATATAATATATATATATATATATAAATATATAGTATGGGTACAAAGCTCATTGCAAGTTCAATTTC
>LBNU01027069.1:185341-226538 GCA_014162995.1 Artemisia annua | reverse complement strand
TGCAAAAGGTGAGGAAAAATACCAGGTTTGAGGTGGTATTTATAGGCAAAAGTTTCTGACACAGGAGCGTGGCCGGTCACCTTAATAATTAAGGTGACCGCCCCTTATAATTAAGGGGGCCGACCATCTGTTCCGACCTGGAACTTTTGTCTTTTGTGGGGAAAATTTATTTGGAGAAAAACTAACTAATTTTGGTTAAAAATTTGAATTCTAGTTGTTAGAATATTTAAAACACTTTTCTTTATTTCCAAAAATGTTTTTATAAAATATATAATTAGCTTTTATAATTAAATAAATTTTATGGTATTTAATTAAATTCCCCTTTGATCACTAGATGTGTTAATCACTTGTTTATTCATACCTTAAGTGATTATGTTGGATTAGGTGATATAAACTCACTTAATAACTTGTTTTTGTATTAACTTTCCGTTTAATGTTTTTACGTTTTGTGATTATCAAAACAAAGAGATATTGAGAAATATAAATAGCGTTTTTATATCAACAATAACAAGACCCCTTATGAATTATTTCATGGTAAAAAGCCTATGATTGCATTCTTTAGACCATTTGGGTGTCCTGTTACCATCTTAAATACCAAAGACCAACTAGGCAAGTTTGATGAAAAGGCTGATGAAGGTTACCTTGTTAGATACTCTGTGAGTAGTAAAGCTTATAGGGTATACAATAAAAGAACAAAGTTTGTGGAAGAAAACCTGCATATTCAGTTTGATGAAAGTAAAAGCAATAGTGCAGGAACTGGACCAGAATGGCTGTTTAATATTGATATGTTAACCAAAACCATGAATTATGTGCCAGTGTTTGCAGGGATGGATACTAACTCTCTTGCAGGTAATCAATCCACTGACTCTGCTGCTAAGGAAGCTGGTTCTCAAGAGGAGTTTGTGTTGATTGAAAAGTTGGGGATTGCACCCAATATTTATCCTACATAGGAGGAAAGGAGTTCACAAGATGATGTTGTCCAAGATTATGCAAAGGGAAGTGATGAGGTGGTTACTGAAGAACCAAAAGTTGATGAAGTGGTGGAACAATTTAAGGAAACTACTTCTAGCAGCAGTCTTCCTAACTCTACTGCTAATGAGCACTCTGCTGCTGGAACTAGCAACACTACTGCTACACAAAAGTTTCCAACTTCACAGGGTATATCTTTTGCTGATTCACCATACCCTGATGATTCCACTCCACCTGGTTTGACAGAGATCTATGCTGATACTGATGATGAGGCTCTTGATCCTAAAATCTTTGGAGCTGAAGCAGATGTTACTAATTTGGAACCTAGTATTCCAGTTAGTCCAACCAAAACTACAAGAGTTCACAAGGTTCACCCCAAAGAAAACATTTTGGGTGATCCATCATCAACTGTGCAAACTAGGAGAATGACTAAAGAGCAAAAAGATAGCTTACACAAAGCTTTCTTTGCAAGATCTCTTCATCAAAGAAACAGTCATAAAGATCTGCAAAACTGTCTCTTTGCTTGTTTTCTATCACAAATGGAACCCAAAAATGCCTATAAAGCATTACAAGATTCAAGCTGGTTAGAAGCCATGCAAGAAGAGCTTCTCCAATTCAGATTACAAGAAGTTTGGACATTGGTTGATTTGCCTAATGGCAAAAGGGCAATTGGTACTAAATGGGTTTTTAGATGTAAACGAGATGAAAGAGGAATTGTGATCAGATACAAAGCAAGATTGGTTGCTCAAGGATACACACAGCCAGAAGGTATTGACTATGATGAGGTATATGCACCAGTGGCAAGAATTGAGGCCATTAGATTGTTTTTGGCTTATGCTTCATACAAAGACTTTGTAGTGTATCAAATGGATGTTAAAAGTGCTTTTCTGTATGGGGAAATCAAGGAAGAAGTTTATGTGATGCAACCACCAGGTTTTGAAGATCCAGATTTTCCTGATAAAGTTTACAAGGTTGAGAAAGCACTATATGGATTGCATCAAGCTCCCAGAGCATGGTATGAAAAGTTATCCACATATTTGCTGGATTGTGGATATGAGAAGGGTAAAATTGATAAGACTTTGTTCATTAAGAAAAACAAAGGAGATATTTTGCTGGTTCAAGTGTATGTAGATGATATCATTTTTGGTTCTACAAGCAAAGCTATTTGTGTGGAGTTTGAGCAGATAATGAAGAGTAAGTTTGCTATGAGTTCCATGGGAGAACTTACATTTTTCTTGGGATTGAAAGTAAAACAACTGGATGATGGTATCTTCATCAGTCAAGATAAGTATGTGGCTGAGATTTTAAAGAAATTTGGATTTGAAGATGCCAAGCCTTCAAAGACAACTCATGAGAAGGATAAGCCATTGTTGAAAGATGAAAATGGTAAAGAGGTGGATGTTCACTTGTACAGGTCAATGATTGGTTCATTGATGTATCTTACAGCTTCAAGACCAGATATTATGTTTGCTGTATGTGCTTGTGCAAGATTTCAAGTTAATCCCAAAGAATCTCATCTTCATGCAGTGAAGAGAATTTTTAGATACTTAAGGCATCAACCCAATTTGGGGCTTTGGTATCCTAAAGATTCACCATTTGAATTGGAAGCATATTCAGACAGTGATTATGCTGGGGCTAGCTTGGATAGAAAATCCACAACAGGAGGTTGTCAATTTTTGGGAAACAGATTGGTGTCATGGCAATGCAAGAAACAAACTGTGGTGGCAAATTCTTCAACAGAAGCAGAATATGTAGCTGCCTCAAGTTGCTCTGGTCAAGTACTTTGGATGCAAAACAATTGCTGGACTATGGGTATAATTTTATGAACACCAAAATTTTCATTGACAATAGCAGTACATTGTGCATCATCAAAAATACTGTTTTTCACTCTAAAACAAAACATATTGAGATAAGACATCATTTTATCAGAGATTGCTATGAAAAGAAATTAATTCAAGTTGTTGAAATTTATACTGATTTAAATGTTGCTGATCTACTTACTAAACACTTTGATGTGGGTAGATTTCAGTTTCTAGTTGCAAGTATTGGTATGACAAATCTTTGAAACACTTGTCTCATTATGTCTTTGTAAAGTTTTGTAAAAGTATTTTGCACTGCTATTGGTCTTAAAAGTTGTTTCTACTGCTGCTAATACTCTGCTGCTCATGCTCTACTCTACTGCTTGAGTATGACTTAGCAGCATAGTGTTCTGTTTGTATATTTGTGTGTTGGACTAATCTTTTGCAGGGCAACTTCAAGTGAATATGCTGTTCTTTAGAGTCTATATACATTCAAAGATTGGAATGAAGTTAAAGAAAAACAAAGATACTTTATTCATTATCCAAAAGCTGGTGATTACAAGTTTTTCAAAAGACATCATTACAAGCATCCCAAACACAAAAGACTACAACTCTAACACCTATTCTATGGGACGTTTTCCCCTGGCCTTGGAGTCCTTTTTGTCTTGTTCTTGTGCAGCACTGGAAAGAGCATCAATCAAGGCTTGTGCATCTGGCATTGTTCTGTTTTTCCCCATGGATTGAGTTGCAGCATTCCATACTCTTGGACTGGCTAAACCCATCACAACTCCACGAGGTCTAGAGGATCCCTCTGTTTGTGAAGCTTGAGACTGAGGAGGAAGGATTGGTGCTTGTGAAGTTTGAGAATGAGAAGAAGCTTCTGGTGATTGTGGACTGGTTTCTTCCCATGAAGTTTCACCTTGCATTTTTGTCAAATGTGCACTTAAAGCTTTTAACAAAGCATCTGGCATATATTCTTCCACTGGGTAATTCATGTGTGGTCCTAGTGGTGGATGAGCTGCTTGTGGTGGATAAGCTGTTGGTGGTGGTTGTGCTGCTGGTGGTGGATGAGGTTCTTGAGATGGTTGTGATGGTTGTGGTGATCTATAGTTTCTATGCCAAGGTAGATGCTTAGCATTGATGTCATTCTTGAATCTTTTGGCTTGTTCTTTGGTTCTCCAACCACGCATAGATGGTTGATATGGTGGCAAATAGGGAGGTGGTGGCATTCTATCTTCAGGGGTATTATACCCTGAATCAGTTGATTCAGATGTATTGGAAGAATCAGATGATATATTGATGATCTCTCTTTTTGGTGCCATGTGAAATTTTTGGGAACGATTGAGTTTTTGATGAAAAGAGATTTGTGATTTGGGTAATTGATTTGGTTTAGAATGGAAGTGATCGGGACTTCTATTTATAATGGATGAAATTGGGAAAATGTTAATGCGAAGTTGGTAAGTATCATTAACTAAACTAATAAATGGAAGGTTTGCCTTTTGACCGATTTAAAAAGTCTAGTCAACTCTGCTGCTGGTTTAGTCCCCTCTACTGCTAGTTATTCAACTCTGCTGCTGAAGGTGCTGCTAGTGTAGGGTTCTGTTGCTCGGTTTAAAGGACTCAAGTTTTAACCATTTTGTTAGGATTAGCTTGTCATGGTATGTGTTTGATTGTTTGATGTTATAGCTAAAGTGATTCTACTGATGTTCTTTCTCTGCTGTTAATGAATGGAAGACACAATTGGGACAAACATCAAAAGATACTCATAAAAGAAGAACTTGTTTATTAATCATGAAGCATGTTACATAAGGTGATACTATAACATGACATGACAAAAGTGCATAATCCTACATCTATTACATTTTTCCTTTTTCTTTGTCATCTTCATCAGAGAGCTCTGAGTCACATTCCCATGTTGATGGTTTAGAAGCATTCTCTGATTTGCCTGTTGGGGTTGAAGGAGCTTCATCTTGAGGCTCATCCTCATCTGAAGAAGTATACAAGAAGGGTGAAATCAACTCTCTATCAGGAGGTAGCAAGGGGATCCAAGGATTGAGATCCTCAGAAGATTCAGGAGACATGGCTTGATTAGCAACTGAGCTTGATGATTCACCATCTTTAATGCTTTTCTTGGTTGATTTTTTGGACATTTCTGCATCTATAGTTTCATTTGTATTCTTGGATGGTGATTCGTTTGGTAAATCTTGTGAAGAGTCAACGATTTGGGGATTCGAGCTCATGATCTTTGATTTTGGAAGGGATTACGGTTTGATATGAAAATCAATTGGAATTGATCCCCTTTTATTGAGGATCAATTGGGTTTTTATGATATTTAATGGGGAGTTGGTGATTGGCATTTAATTTTTGGTAACTGCCCATTTATGACGAGATTTGGTGTGATATTTGACTTTTTGACCAAGAGAAGTCAATCTACTGCTTGGTTACTTCAGCAGTAGTTAACTCTGCTGCTAGTTATATAACTCTGCTGCTGGGCGTCTGCTGCTACAAGTTAAAGTCAAGGGACGGTTATGTAACTTCTACTTAGCAGTTTATAACCTAATTGTGTCACTTTTTCTCTACAAACAATCCACGAATTGCAGTTTCAAAACACATTCACTCTCCAATTACATCCAAATTCCAAAACCCCAAATTTCAAGAACCCTAAATCATGCTTGATGATCGCACATGGGCAAAAAGCCACAACATTGTGGCTGAACATGATACTGATGTTGTTCCTTCTGAATTCACAGAAATGGCAACCTTCCTTAATGCTACATCTCTTCAGTATGCATTAACTGTGAATCCCACTATCTATACTGCTCATGTCAAACAGTTTTGGGATACTGCCAAAGTGAAGACTTACAAAGGGGAACAATATGTGACGGCTTATGTTGATGAACAAAAGGTTTTAGTCTCTGAAGACATCATCAGAAGCACTTTGCTCTTTGATGATGAAGAAGGGACAAAATGTCTTACTAGAGATGAAATCTTTGAACGACTGGAGGCATTGGGCTATGTGAGGCAAGGAAATGGTTTAAAATTTCAAAAAGGTCGTTTCTCCACTGCCTTGAAATTTTTAGCCCATACTTTACTACATTGTTTGAGTCCAAAAACAACTGGGTGGAATGAGGTTAATACAGTTATAGCTTCTGCTATGATCTGTTTAAGCAAAGGAGACCCATTTAATTTTTCAAACATGATTTTAGAAGGGTTTGTTTCAAATGTCAAAGGGAAAACCTTGCTTTATCCAACGTTTATCCAACTGTTTGTAACTGATCAGATTGAACTAAGAAGAACTCAAAAAGCTATTTATCAGTGTCCAAAAATGGGTTATGTGTCTTTTATTTTCTTAGTCAAGGCAAATAAAGATTTTACTGGTAAAGTTACACCTCTTACCCCTTTTATGGTGCAACTAATTGAAAACACTCAGGGTGAAGGATCAGGAACTCAAACTGACTCCCAACACACACCCACTTTTGATTCACCATCTCCATCCCCATTAAAGACCTATACACGTAGGAAAGCCTCAAAGAACACTGAGTTACCCAGACCAGTGTTAGGATGGAAATTGTACCAGATGGGGCTGTCATTGGTGATGAAGATGACATGTTGGTGAGGGCTAACACTACTGCTACTAGCTTAGCAGCAGAGCAGGTCAGTGTTAACATAAGTAAGACCCAATCCAAGGCAACATCTAATGTGAATGATTCCTATGAGTCAAACACAGGTGATGGATTCCCTAGCCAATTGGAAAACATAGGGGGCTCAGGTGATCAAACTAGGTTTGATACTGAGTTTATGTCCCAAGACTTGCCTCTCAGGGAAGGTCACACATCCCGAAGTGAGGAGGACAGACTTGAAACTATTGAATTGATGGCTACCCCTCTTGTACACAATGTCAATGTCAGTGATTCACCTCTCGGACCACGTAACACAGGTCGAAGTGATGAGACTAGTATGAAACAAATTAAAGAATTGAGGGAAACTTGTACCAATTTAGAAACTAAGTGTAAAAACTTGGAATCCAAAGTTGCTGCTCTAGAGAGTCTCACAGTTCATCAGGGAAACATGATCAGAACTTTGAGGCAACAAATGGAGACTTTGCAGAAACAGTTCTCCTCCACAAACACTGCTGCTGCTTTGGGAGAGGATGCTTCCAAACAGGGGAGGAATAGCACAGTTTCAGGGGAGGCAATTGGGGGAAATAAAATTGTTATTGCTCAAGTTATGGGTGATGATGGTTTGGTAAGTGACTCTGCTGCTCTAATCTCTACTGCTCAAGCTATTCAAAGTGGTGTTGAAAACATTGTGGAGATTGACAATGCTGCTGAGACTACTGCTGAGCCTACTGCTATTGAAGACTCTGCTGCTATTTCCTTAGAAGTAACTGTTAATGCAGGGGTTATTGAGGGTACTGGTTTGGCTTCAAGGGAGGCTAAAGGTGATGATGATAGTGGTGAAAATGTTGATAGTTATGTGGTAGTGGATAAAAATGATCATGAAGCAGTTTTGGATCAGTTTGTACAAGTTAAAGACTCTACTGCTAAAGAGACTACTGCTGGTGAGAACTCTGCTGCTGGATCAGGGGAGAACTCTGTTGCTGAGACTTTGTTAATGCTTCAAGAGAAATCTCCAATTGAACTTACATCCCAACCACTTCAAACTGAACCAATAACAATTGCACCATCTCAACCAACATCCCTTTTACAACCAATTCATGTGTCACAATTGCCCACAAAAGGAGTGATGATTAGAGAACCTACACAACCAATTCCAAAGGCAAAATCTATTGCTTCAAGCACTGATAAAGGAAAGGGAAAAGTAGTTGAAGAAGCTGTTCCTGATTCCAGTGATGAAGAAGAAGAGTACAAGAAGTTGCCTAAGGAATTTTGGCCTAAGGAGAAGCTGGTTGAGTCTGATAGAGCTTTAGCTATGGAGCTTGCTATGGGTGATTCAGAGGTAGAAGGTGTAGATGAACAAGCTAGATTGTTAGCTGAACATGAAGTACTTGAGGCTTTGAAGTCTAGGAGAAGTAAACAGGGTGAGTCAAAGTCAACAAGTGGTGAATATGACTATGAACCTACACCAGATGAAGTTGATTATTTGATCAAAAAGAATCCTGAGGTGAACAAGAAAGCTTTAGAATTGTATGCTGATGTTACTTTAAGTCCAGAACAAAAGACTGCACAGCTGCATGATTTCATTAGGATGATCACTGTTCAAGCCTTTGAATATGTATCTAATAATATTAAAGGTAAGCAAAAGAGGAAGAGGAAGCCTACAGAATCTCAAATCATCTCCCAGATGAAACAGTACTTATGTGCTCAGTGTGGATGGAAGATGCATCAATTTAAAGGGATGGCACATGATGCTATAAGGCTTCATTATTATTCTGGCTACAAGAGGAATACAATGTTTGCTGCAATAGGTTCAAAAGAAGAGGCTGAGTGGAAAAAGAAGCAAGATGAGCATATGGCAGCAAGTAGGGAAAGGGCTAAGAGACCAAAGATTGAAGGATCTAACTCTGCTAAACTGACTGAAAAGGTAGATGAACTACATCAAAAGATTGCTGATAAAACTAATGATAGGTTTTTTATTGAACAAGATGATGTGTTTATTGAACCACCCCAAGCTAGACACCCAATTGTAGACTGGGAAATTGCTAAGGATGAATTTAGTGAAGCTTGGAAGATAATTAGAATTGGAGGTGATGTGGAAATGTACAGATATTTTGAAGATCTTTTTAGGTCTTGTGATAGATCAGATTTGCATACTCTACGGAGCTTGGTAAAATCTAAGAATATTCATGAAGATCCAAAGAATGTGAAGGCCATGGAGTTATGGGTATGTTTCCAAAGAATGTATAATCCAGATCCAAGTGACAAACATTGGAGGTTTGAAGCAGATAGTATGACTACATTATGGAAGCATTATAGCTCAAGTGATGTACATCATGTATCTACTCAGGCTGGAGTTGATGTCTTTATGTTTGCTGAAAAGGAATATCCTTTGAAGACTGGAGTTCTAAAAGCAATGGTTGATTCTAAGCTTAGATGTGCAGAAATAACTCCTCATCTTCAAAGTTTGGTTGAAAGAATTGTGCAGCAAAGTACTAGAGAGGTGGGAAGAAGATAGAGTGTTTGAAAGCATCCTCCTGGTGTTTGTTTGAGCTTATGAGAAACTTGCATATTTTCAGGGAAAATATCAAGTTTAGGGGAGGATTGTTGGGTTTTAAGGTAACTCTACTTCTGTGTATACTCTACTACTGGTCAGACAACTCTACTGCTAGTGTAAAGTTTTTACTGCCAGGCAAGTCTACTGCTGAGACTCTACTGCTGGAGGTGTACTGCCAAGATAACTCTGCTGCTTGATGATAAGTTTATGTACGCGTATTTGTATTTATAGTAAAGATGTTTTGTAATATTCTATTATGTTAGAATATGTTAGTCTTGTGTAAGAAGTTGATGTAAGCCGTAGGGTTCCTTGGTGTATAAAAGGAGATCCTAGGGTTAGTCTAGAGTACGTATTATTCTAGTATTCATTCACTTCAAGGTTGTAAAAACCTAGCACTATTCAGAGTGCTCGTATTCAATATATTGAAGTGTTTAAGTTGTGAAATTACTGTGTTCGTGTTCTTCTTAAGTTAATCAATATATTCCTTGTATTGATTAAGTTTGTTACAAAGTCAGCTTCTATACATTGTTGTCTTGGTTTATCTAAGATAATAATTCTAGATCAATTGCTCAACTGGGATCAACAGGATCAAACAACGGTTGAGATTCCGGCATCATGTTCGAACTCTGGAAAGCTTGATAGGAGCACGGGAACCGATACCGAACATCCTCACCTACCGTCGTCCTGATCAGCCTCCACTGTGAATCTGTCATATGGTATTATGCATTTTGTATATCATTTTCATTTTCTTTCATTCATAATGGTTTGTGCACACATAACAGTGTACAACCCAAACTTGTAAAGAAAGGACCCTGAGGTACGCATCAATGCCTCAATCCTCATATAAGGAGCGAAGGCTTCTTACTTTTAAGTAGAATTAATCAAATTTTCAAAGTTTTTCATAATTCTGCTCAAAAGAACAAGTATTCCTTCGAAAATTCAAAACCTTCAAAATTTAATGCAACATTTGAGGGGGAGTACTTGGAAAACATCTTTGCTAACAATCACATTGTTCTTGTTAAATTCTCCCCGTAAGAGTCAAAAAAGGCATATTTTAATCAAAAGGTTTTCAAAAATAACATTTGATATGCTATTTTTGAGGGGGAGAAAAGTCAAAAGTGATCAAAATATGATGAAAAGTAAAGGAATCTCATGTGAGCTCGACTCAGATATCACCCAAGAATTGACAAAACAACAAATGTCAGTAATCGAAAAGACTTGTCCCATAAGGACTTGTCTGAATAGATTGTACCGTTTCGAGAAACTCTTAGTAGATAAGTACTATGACGGGTCTAACTTCCTCTTTGAGGAATGTTAACAACATCAAGTTAGTTATTAGGGCTAGTTATCACCTAAAAGCTGATAATGGATCCCTTTAACTAGCAACGTAAACGTGTCCCTCGGGTACAAGTCTATTAAGAGTAGATCAATTCTAAAAAGTGCCCACTCTTCCCTGCATGTGCAAATTTATCTTAAACAATGACGAGCACATGTGAAGGGGGAGTCTTTCTGAAAAAGTAAAACTCTCGAGGTGTTAACCAAATATGTTTTATATTCATAAAACACTTCGAGAGATTTTCAGTAAATGGTTTTATGGCAACATAGGATAGTCATGGAGTTATAAGGTGACTAAGGTTAGGAAAAATGTCCTATGATCCGCCAGAACTGGAGGGATCTACCCAAGGACAACTCCCATAGTCTAGAAATAGAAGTCCTTAGGTATGATATAAAAGAAGGGGATATGAATGAAAGGAGAAAGAAGGGGTTGAAGAATGAAAAAGAAAAGTAAAGAAAGGGGTGAAAAGAAATGAGCCCTCCATATATTCAACCTTAGGGCAGACACCGGGTACACCTCATCTGCTACTGATTGTTACAAAAGTAACATCGGTATTGAAGATAATACGTCATGGACCCAGTGACGCACTGCACTAAACCTTCTAGCCACTCAGGTATCTCTCAAAAGATACTTGTTTCATTCTCACGGGGAACCGGCATAATCTATCGATCTTCTCTTAGAGTTGGTTGATATTGAAACAGGAGACCCTGCCCCAATCTCCGCATAGGAAACCATAGGATGCACTAATCGAGTCTAGAGCCTCGAGATTCATCAAAGATCTCTTAGGAACACTTAGTCTTCTTACACTGGTTGTCCTACATCAATGGACAACAGTTGTAAATTATCGAGTCCTACGCAGATCTTAGCAATCTGCCGAGAACGTTTATGAGAGGAATTACTTAGGTATTTTCTCAATGATTGAACGGAAATCCTGCCAGGGTCAACATCTAACAGCCCTGACAGCAGGTCACTTCGGTAACTCCTTGTGGGTTACGCTTAGTGTGTTCGGTGATGTTCCACAAACGTTCTACAGTCGCGGGGTGATCTCCAGCGGCTCACCTAATCGTTGGTGTACGTATGTATGTCAGTGTTAGCCCTCTCGGGGGCATCCGATTAGGAACGGCCTTGGTAAGGATTAGAAGGAGTCTTCACACTATGCTGTTGACGAATTCTAACTCCAAACCTGTAAGTGCCGGATGGTCTACAGTCGTAGGTTGATCTCGAACGACTCACCTAATCGTTGGGGTACTCCGGTATTCCTGTGTTAGCCCTCTCGAGGGCATCCGATTAGGAACGGCCCTGGTGAGGGGCAGAAGGAGTAACCCCATTTTGAGGGTGAAAAATTCTGTTTCTCACTTGTAAGTGCCGGTTGTTTATTACTAACCATTTTCTTGCAGCAAACTTCACCACCAATACATGATTCCACATGCTCATACTTACGTCATAAGAATCCTCAACAAGTTCAAAGTTGCATAAAGTCAAAGAAAGATCGAAGCTACACAAAGTCAAAGAAAGATCTTAATTGATGAACAGGATTTACGGATGTACTAGTCACCAAGTTCAAAGACGTATGAGCATGTTGGAATGGCGTACCATCATTGGAGACGAAGGAGTGACCAAAGGCGGATTACTACATCATATGCATCACTTCAACAACAAGGAACAAAGATTGATGAGCAAAGAATTTTTGGCTAATCTAACCGATTTTGAGACGTCCAGAAACTGCTAAAGTTCAAGAGTAAAGAACAAGAAGATGATGTCGTGCAACCATTCACCATTGATGACCGACCCTTAGGGGGAGATTGTTAGGAACACGTTTCACGTTTACAAGTATCGGTCATTACTTTTGTAATAGGTTGCTACTTTGATATTATTATGTTAAGTATTTTACTATTTGTTATCATAGTTTGAGATGTTATTTCATGATATGTAAAAGTCCAAGGGGTGAAATGGTAAAATAGTAGAAGCATCTAATGCCTCTTGGACTTCCTATAAATTCATGTTGTAAGCCCTCATTGAGGCTTGTTGGTTCTCTTATGCAATAACATTTTCATTACATCATATTTCATTGGGTTCCTTCCACACTCTTCTTTTCTCTTCTAGTTTCTTATTCATTGTTGTATCTTTGGTTGTCTATGCAAAACATGGTGACCTAACACTGTTGCATATGGATCTCTTTGGACCTGTTTCGGTTTCAAGCCTAAATAAGAAGAAGTACTGCTTAGTTGTTACAGATGATT
The DNA here is from genome assembly GCA_014162995.1 of Artemisia annua. NCBI lineage: Eukaryota > Viridiplantae > Streptophyta > Magnoliopsida > Asterales > Asteraceae > Artemisia > Artemisia annua. Next base: position 214,020 of record LBNU01027069.1, on the reverse strand, counting down.
GCAGTCGTTTTAGTTGGGTCTTTTTCTTGGGATTTAAAGATGAGAGTTTTGATGCCATTCATGATTTAATCATCTCCCTGGAAAATCAATTAAGACACATGGTTAAAGGTATTAAATGTGACAATGGGACTGAGTACAAGAACAAGCTTATGGATGATTTTTGTGCCAATAAGGGAATCAAGAGGGAATTCAGTATTGCTAGAACTCCTCAGCAAAATGGAGTTGCAGAAAGGAAGAACAGAACTTTGATAGAAGCAGCCATGACCATGCTAGCAGACTCACTCTTACCTATTCAGTTTTGGGCTGAAGCAGTAAGTGCTGGTTGCTATGTTTTGAATAGAGTTTCTATCACAAAACCTCAGATGAAGACACCCTATAAATTATTGATGGACAGAAAACCTAATATCAGCTTTATGAAGCCTTTTTGATGTCCTCTTACTATACTTAATACCATTGACAATTTGGGAAAATTTGAAGGTAAGTCAGATGAAGGATATATTTTGAGCTATTCTACAAATAGTAAAGGTTTTCGGGTGTACAACAAAGTTACAAAGAAGGTTCAAGACTGTCTTGATATTTTTACTTGATATTTTGACTCCTTCGATGAACTATGTGCGTGTTAGGGGGGAGAATCAAGTTGTCCATTCAGAAGATGACAATTCATAGTTCATAGTTCATGGTGTCAATCCTAGCCCTACAGACCCTGAAAAAGAACAAAGTACTGTCAATAAAAACCAAGGTGCTACTGATGATAAGCAAGATGCTGTTGATTCATCTACAACAGTTTCTGATGAAGATCAAGCCATACAGGATGAATTAAAAAGGATGCTTTTTCAAGAAACACTTGCAAATTCCTATGAAGATGATCTAAGACGAGCTTATGAAGCAGAACAGACAAAAGAAAAATCTTCTACTGACAGTACTTTGGATCCCAGTACTTTGGATCCCAGTACATTAGATCAAGGTACTGCTGCTCAAGATGAAAGCACTTCTGGGGGAATCAAGTCAAATACTTGGACAAATACTGAAGATTGGCCTGGTACATCCTTGACTACATTTGAAGAATCAGATGATGATCTCCAAGATAAAGGAATTTTTGGTGAACAAGGTCCTGATTTAACAAATTTGGATGATGATCTTACTGTACCAACAACTCACACTTCAAGAGTACATAAGAATCATCCTACAAATAAGATTATTGGTTCTCCTACTTCTGGTGTTCTTACAAGATCAAAAGCTAAAAGCATAACTAAGCCTCAAAATGCTTTACATAGCTTTATTTATAAGCAAAACATGTTGAACCATAAAGATCAACAGACCTGTTTGTTTGTTTCTTTCATCTCTCAAGAGGAACCCAAAAACATAAAGGAAGCCTTATCCAAAGAAAGTTGGGTTGAAGCCTATCAAGAAGAACTTCTACAGTTTAAACTTCAAGAAGTTTGGGTCTTATGTGATTTACCAGAAGGGATGAAGGTAATTGGTACAAGATGGGTTTTCAGAGTCAAATGAGATGAAAGAGGTAATGTTATCAAGAACAAGCTAGACTGGTTGCCCAAGGTTACAGACAAGAAGAAGGAGTTGATTATGATGAAGTCTTTGCTCCTGTTGCAAGAATTGAAGCTCTAAGATTGTTTCTTGCTTTTGCTTCTTATATGGGATTTCCAGTTTATCAAATGGATGTAAAGAGTGCCTTTCTTTACGGAAAGATTACAGAAGAGGTTTATGTGAAACAACCTCCTGGTTTTGAAGATCCTGAACATCCAAACAAAGTTTACAAAGTTTTTAAAGCTCTATATGGTCTTCATCAAGCCCCTAGAGCTTGGTATGAAAGACTTTCAAATTTTCTGTTACAACATGTCTATAGGAGAGGAGCCATTGATAAGACTTTGTTCATTAAAATAGACAAAAAGGATATCATGCTTGTTCAAGTGTATGTGGATGATATTATTTTTGGTGCTACAAAACATTCCATGGTGAAAGAGTTTGAAGTACTTATGCAGAAAGAATTTCAGATGAGTTCAATGGGTGAGTTAACTTTCTTTTTAGGGCTTCAAGTTAAACAGTCAAGTACTTGTATTTTCATAAGTCAGGATAAGTATGTCACTGACATTCTTAAGAAGTTTAACCTCAATTCTATCAAGCCAGTCACTACACCTATCAAATCCTCAACTCACTTGGAAAGGATGAAGATGGAAAACCAGTGGAAGTCAAGCTTTACAGATCAATGGTTGGGTGTCTCATGTAATTAACTGCATCAAGACCTGATATTATGTTTGCAGTATGTTTATGTGCAAGATATCAAGTTTCACCCAAGGTTTCACACATGAATGCTGTTCAAAGGATATTTGCTTATCTCAAGTTTCAACCTAAATTAGGATTGTGGTATCCTAAGGAGTCACCTTTTCACTTGGAAGCCTTTTCAGATAGTGACTATGCTGGAGATAACTTTGATAGAAGATCAACCACTGGTGGATGCCAATATCTTGGAAAAAGATTAGTTTCATGGCAATGTAAGAAAGTAACAATTGCAGCAACCTCATCTACTGAAGCAGAATATGTTGCAGCTGCAAGTTGTTGTGGACAAGTGCTTTGGATGCAGAATCACCTATTGAATTATGGATTCAATTTCAAGAATACTCCTATCAACATTGATAATGAGAGTACTATTTGTATTGTGAAGAATCCAGTATATCATTCAAAGACCAAGCACATTCAGATTAGACATCACTTCATTAGAGATTGTTATGAGCACAGGTTGATTAATGTGGCCAAGATTCATACAGATGATAATGTAGTAGATCTACTTACTAAAGGCTTTGATGTTTCAAGATTCAAACATTTGGTGGTAAGTATTGGTATGATTAATTTTTAGTCCTACTTTTGAGGGGAGGCATTAGCAGTTGTTTCCAATTTAAGGGGAGGCTACAGTTATCATTAACTAAAAGAAACAGTACTTTTATTCATAAAAGTCACAGTACATTCATCTTGACAATACAACCATTACATCATTCAAACTAACCTACACCATTACTACTACAACCTAGCAAATCTACTCCATAGGCTTTTTCCCTTTTCCCTTTTATTTGTGCTTTCCCTTCTGAGAATTCTTTCTCTTCTCTTCAAAAGATGCTTGAATCTTTGGGCATGGGAGGAACATCACTTGCTTTGGAGGACGTTCTGGCTTAGATGGCTTCTCACTTGGGCCTTCTTGAGCAGACCAATTCATGTTCTTCACTGCAGCTTCCAAGGCTTGAGTCAAGGCAATTGGCAGTTCTTTGGCTAGTTGTGTAGCAGGATCAGTAGTTGGAGCTTTTCTTTCAGTGTTTTTCTGAGAAGAACCTGTTGAAATAGGAGGAAAATAGTTGCTCCATCCTGTTGAAGAATCAGAACTAGAATCAGAGTAATACTTAATCTCAGTATCACTTGACTCTGAATCAGAATCTGATGAGATATAAACAAATGGTGATTTGCTCATGGTAATTTTGTGATAAGAAGTTTTTTGATGTCTTTGAGATGATTTTGTGATATGGTTACATATGGATTAAGGGTCTATTTATAAGCAATTGGGTCTGAATGGTGAAAGAATGGTGAAAGTACTGTTCAACGGCTATGTGAAAGTACTGCTATGCTGACGTGGAGGTACTGTTATTTTACAACGGTCAAATATTCATGGTAACTATTTTTTAAATAATAGGAAAGAAATAAGGGATATAAAATAATCGTTTTAAGTAACTATTGGGATATGATTTTATAAATCTTACCCATATTTACTTAACCCTATTACCCTTTTCTCTTTCATTATCACTTTCACCTCACTTTATTCACATTCGTTCGCCGTTTTCACCATTTATCTTCATACAACCCTTCTCCAATGGCTCGTAGAACATGTAGTCGTCACAATATGGTAGCCAACTTAGACAAGACTGAATTTAATGTTGATTTTCATGATGTCATTGACTTTCTTGCTGGGTCTTCAATCAACTATGCTATTTTGGTTAAACCTGATGTGATTGGACCCTGGATTCAACAGTTTTGGGCTACTGCTGCTGCTGGATGGGAAGAATTGGATGTTTAGTTCATTACTGTTAAGGTAGCTGGGCGAAATATTCGAATTTCAGTGGCTAAAATAAGAGAAGACCTTCAGTTTAATGATGAAGAAGGTACTGTTTGTTTTGCTAAATAGGTTATTTGGGATACACTCAGAGATCTTGGATATGAGGGTTCGCTTAGCAAACTTAATTTTGATAAACCCTTATTCAGTCCTCATTGGAAGTACTTAATCCATGTACTTCTTCATTGTCTAAGCAACAAGAGTACTGCTTGGAATGAATTTCCCAAGACTATAGCCTCAGCTTTGGTAGGTTTGGCAACTAATCAGCCATTCAATTTCTCTTGGATGATCTTAAATGAGATGCTTAACCACATTAAAATTAATAAACCATTTTTGATGTATCCAAGATTTATATGAGTCTTTCTGAATAGACAGCTTGAAGGTGTTCCTAAGCCACAAGATTTTTTACCAGTAGTTGTGCTTCAAGATAAGGTGTTTACTTTTATGGCTAACAAGAGTGCTCTATTTTCTGGTCATAATACACCTCTCACTGCATATATGTTGGAAGTAGCACAGACTATTAGGGATGCTTGTCAAGAAGATTCAGAGGATGCCTCTGAACATGGAGACTCTGCTTCAACTCCATTTCATCAATCTGAGAAGTCAATTTACAATGCAGAAGATGTTTCACAACATATTGCTTCTTCACCAGCTAAGGAAGTCTCTTAAAAGACTTTTTCCAGTGAAAAGACTGCTTCTGCAGAAAAGACTGTTTCTCTGCAAGGTACTACTATGGATGACTCAGATCATGGTGTTAGTCAACCACCCACCCCCAATGATTATACTTCCACAGATGGATTTCAAACATCAGGAGGAGATGAGGGAGTGAGGGCAGATGAGGATACACCTGATGAAGATGAAGTTATGGACAATTATGCTTTGACAAGAGAGTGGAAGAGACTGAAAAGAGCTTATGATGATCAAGCTACTGCTTTGACCAATCTTCAGCAGAAGTACAAGAATTTGAAGAAATTGGTTAACTCTCTCATTCAACATCCTTCAAAAGATCTCCAGAAGGTTAAGTCAAAGACGAGGAGGCTCAGAAAACTATCTTCATTCACATTGGGGAGGAATACGGATAATATGAATTTGAATGAAGATGTTGTTGATGATCAATAGACTGTGGATGAAAGGACTGCTGATCAAAGTACTGATGCTGATGATCAAGATGCTGCCTTGAATATTCCACAGACACCACTTGAAGAACAAATTTCTCATCAAGATATTGTTTATAGAAAAAGTGATGAGACTGAGCAAGTAAATCTTGAATAAGCTGACAACCAAGTCAAAAGTGGTGATACAGAAGAATTGGACTTGGAAGGTGCTGGTGTTGGTATTGTTAATCAAGATACTGCTCAAGGTACTGTGAGGCAGTTTCATGTTACACCAAGGACCTTGGATTTTGAAGATGATGTGGGTCCATCCAATCCAGTTCAGGAAGAATTGTAAAGTCTAATAGTGATGATGACACTATTTCTGAGATCATACTGAACAAGTCAAAACCTAGAGGTATTACTATTCCTGGAGTTGAACAACCTCAAGATCTGCAACCTTCTCCTAAACCGACTCACAAGATTGATCCTAAAGACAAGGAAAAGGAATCTTAGTGGAACCAGAGAAGAAAAAGAAAAATAAATTCTTTACTATAGAGCAGATCAGAACTTATCAAGAGGCTCAGAATGAAATTGCAGCTAAAAAGCTTCAAGCAGAATTTGATGCTGAGTATGAAAAGGAAAGACAAGAAGCTGCTGTTTAATCAAAGAAATTCAAGAAACCAATGACAAAGGCTCAAGAACGAAATTTCTATATGAGCTACTTGAAAGGAAGAGTATACAAGGGTTTAAACAAGTTAAATAATTCACAGATGAAGAAACTATATGATGTTGTCAGAGCTGAATATCAAAGAAAAGTATATGGCATTTTTGGTTTTGATACTAAAGAAGGAAGGAAGCTGATGGAAGAAAGCAACAAAAGAAAGAGAACAACCAAGTCACAGTCATCAAAGAAGTTTAAGCCTACTATAGAGTTAAGAACTAACACTGTTGATGAGCTGAGAAATTACCTCAGAACTTAGGATTTTGAGCTTCCCAAGATAGATTTCAAGACAAAATCCAAGATATCTGACTTAGAGGTTGTTGAATCAGAAAAAGATGGTGATTATTTTGTTTTCCATAGAGAAGATAAAAGCTACAGAGCATTCAATCAACTGGTTGATATATTGCACCTGATAGAAAGAGAAGACTTGTATGATCTATATCAACAAATTCAAGCTCATTTTGAAGATAATTCACTAAAAGGAATTGGTGTAGTATTGCTGGGAGATTTGACTACTATGTGGGAAACAGATGAAACTAGCACAGATGATATTTGGAAGAATCAAGAAGAATGGGAAATTCATAGCTGGAGATTCTTTGCAAGTGCTGGTATTCATGCCTTAGAGCTAGAAGATGGTACTATGATCTATATGCTTGCAGAAAAGAGATATCCTCTTACAAGAGATTTGATGCTGAGGATGCTGGATCATGGTATGGAAGTTGAAGAAGAAGATGACACGACTCTAATGGTGATAAATTTGTTCATCAATTGGACAATTTTGAAAGATGATGATTAAAATACTGCTATGATCTTAATTGTACAAAATATTTTGAATAAACAAGTACTTTATTCAAAGTACTGCTGATCAAACAGTACTTTCCCAAAGTACTGCTTGTATCTTAAAACCAGTAATTGAAAAGTAATAGTTTTTGTGATGTGCAAAATTATTTTTAAAGCACAAATAAATACAGCAACAAATTGTTTTTGAGAAGAACATGGTGTTAGTACTTGTGCTACACAACAAATGGTATTCAACTCACCATGTTTAACAGACAAGAAAGAGTTTGATTCATCATGAGGGTACGGCTCTGATGTGACAATCAAATTCGTTTTTAGTTGACAATTTACTAAAAATTGTATGGTTTCAACTCACCATATCTGAAATAAGTGAAGAGTTGACTAGCCCATAAGAAAAATGGCTTTTGGTAAAGGCTGTGGAAAATCCATTTATATGGTAATTAGTTCACCATGGTTGTGATCGAAGAACTAACTAGTCCATAAGCAAACGGCTTTTGGTAAAGACTATTCAAATCCGTTGATAGCTGATGATTTGCTAAAAATCATATGGTTATCAATGTACCATGGTTTACTTAATCTAAACATTGGCTACTCCAGAGTTAATGGCTTTGGTAAAGAGACATCAAAATCCATTAATTTTCAATGATTCACCTCTCACAGGAGTTTACACACCTGGAAGTGATGAGAATAGTATGAAACTGAATATGATTTGATGTATCGTATGTTGCTGAGTAGCTGAGAAGAAGAGTTTACGTTGGTGTTAAGATAAAAGACTGTTGCTGATAAAGATTGCAAGTACTTTATGCAGATGATAACAAAACAACGAGTATGACTTCCAAAGAAGACAACTTTTCCTTAAAGATAAAGCTTACACATGGAAACATGAAATCAAACAAGTAGAATTCAAGTTAGGGGAGGATTGTTGGGGTATAAAAGATCAAAGTACTGGTGAAGACTAAAGTGCTGCTAAAGTAGTTAAAGTCAAAGTACTGCTGGTGATCAAAGTACTGCTCATTGATAAAGTCAAAGTACTGCTTGAAGATAAAGGCTGAAGATTAGATTAGGAATATTATGTAAAATCTAGAATATTCTATAGTTAGAGTTTGTATACTTGTCGTTCAAGTATTGTAAACCGACTAGGGTTTTCCTTGTGCCTATAAAAGGATCCCTAAGTCATTATTAGAGATACGAATACTTTTAGAGAGAAAAGCTAAAGTTCGATATTAGATTTATTAGGGTTGTTTGTTTTGCGAATCTGTAAGTTCAAGCAGGTTCAAAGGTTAATATAAAGTATTGAAGTTGTTATAATTCTTCTTAGATTTGTTAAGTAATTCCGCATACTTAATAGAGTAATTCAGTGTTTCATTGTTAGTAGATTAGGATTTATCCAAGGCTACTAAACCCTTAACAAGCTNGGGGGGGGGTGTTTTAGTTTAATTTTTGTGAAACTTTTACAACTTGGCAATTTTAGTCCCTAGACTACTAACTAAACCATATAACAAGTCATAACGAGTTTGTTTAACGGTTGTTGAAAACGACAGTTAATGGTAAGGACATATAAGGCAAACAAAGAAGTAAAAAAAAATGATACGAGATAACCTTTGACGATCCACCATTGCAATAGAAACATCATAACTACTGAAAATATGCAAGTACACATGTTTGCACAAGATTTTGAAGTTTTGAAGAACATTTTCTCCCCCTCAACATTTGGTGTGAAAATTTTGAAATTTTTAATAAACCAAAGTGTTGACGAAGATTGTGTACATGCATAAGAAAAACATAAAAAATGTAAAATCTTTTTGGATTTTTTGATGATTTTTTGATTTTGTATTTTTGTTTTTGAAAAGATATTTACAAAGATAGTTTTCGTATTTGACTCGGTTAATTGTTTTCTAGAAAAGATTTGAGATCATCCAGAGTCAAACACCGCATACCAATCCGGTGAACTAACTCAGTAAACCTTCCCGGGGGTAGTGGTTTTGTGAACAAGCTTGCCAGTTGGTATTCAGTACTCACAAAATATAACTCAAGTGTACCCTTTTCAACATGCTCCTTGATGAAATGATAACAGAGATCAATGTGCTTAGACTTGGAATGCAAAACCGTGTTGCACGAGATTGCTATCGCACTTTTCGAGTCATAGTACATTGGAATCTTGTTGAATAGGTAACCGTAGTCTATTAGCTGTGTACGCATCCAAATGACTTGTGCACAGCAGGCAGACATGGCTACATACTCAGCTTCTGTTGATGATAGTGATGTGCAATAGTGCTTCTTTGATTGCCAAGACACGAGTTTATCTCCAAGAAACTGCAAACCACCAGAAGTACTTTTGCGTGTATCCATACACCCTGCATGATCAGCGTCTGAAAAAGCTATTAGTTCAAAACCGGAATCCTTCGGATACCAGATCCCCAAATCAATGGTTCCCTTTACGTATCGAAGGATTCTCTTAGCCTCATTGAGGTGACGTTTAGTTGGACTGGACTGATAGCGAGAGCACCTAAATACAGCAAATAAAATATCTGGTCTACTAGCGGTGAGGTACATCAGTGACCCAATGACACTTCGGTATTTTGTGGGGTCAACTGGTTTCCCATGTGGGTCCTCATCTAGTTTAGTTGTGTTGGCCATAGGGTTATTGTAAGTATCACAACTGGTCATGCCATGTTTCTTAATTATATCAAGAGCGTATTTGGACTGATTTAAGAAAATTCCACGGGGAGACTGATGAACTTGTAGTCCCAAAAAGAACGTAAGTTCATCCATCATTGACATTTCAAAATTTTGTTTCATTAATCTGGCAAAAGCGTTTGAGTACTTTTTGTTTGTTGAGCTAAAAATAATGTCATCGACGTATATTTGCACAATTAAAACTTCTTTCTCGTGTTTTTGAATAAACAAAGTTGGATCGAGCAAACCTTTAGTAAAAGAGTTAGCAAGCAAGAAAGCAGTAAGTTTACCATACAACGCCCTGAGGGCTTGCTTGAGACCATAAAGAGCCTTCTTAAGTCTATAGACATGGTTAGGGTGCTCTGGGTCAACAAATCCCTCTGGTTGACTGACGTATACCTCCTCACGTAATTCACCATTCAGAAATGCCGTTTTCACGTCCATTTGATAAACGACCATGTTTTTGTGAGCAGCGTATGCCAAAAATATTCGAACAGCTTCTAGTGTAATACCTAAAATTCGTAAACTCTGTAAAATGACCAAAATGCCCTCACAACTTCAAAAATTTAATTAAAAAGTATATTAAGTTAAATAAATCCAAATTATACCAAATAAATTACATCTAACTTAAATAAAATTTTACAAGGCTCCTAATAATTTTGTATGGCCAAAATTATTCTTGTACTACACAAAATAAATGGAAAAATGATTTATGCATATATATACATTGTATTATTCATTTCGGTATATATTAATATATATATATATATATTTGTTTAAAATTTGGATAATAACAAGATAAATTAGGAATGATTTAACAAATTAATTTTGGTGATATCTTGGGCCGAAAATATGGGTAAATCACTCCCTAAGAACCGGTCCTTTCTTGTTTTACAAAATCACATTTTATTTTGTTCCAAAAATAATACCGAGAGATATTCACACACACAAACAATTCATTCAAGCCTTCATTCGAATATTTCTGGAGACCAAATCATTTTTCCCAAGTTCCACCTATTCCATAGAAGCCAAGAAAAATAATAAGACGAATTACAAGAGCTTGGATACGTTGTTTGTCGAATTTATTTAAAAGTAAGGTAAAAACTTGTTTCGATCCATCCAACCTTTTATAATTTCGTTTTCCATTTTCTCTGAGTTCCTTACATCATACATGATCTGTGAAAAATGATTTCAAGGTCGTGGGATCAGTCGTGTGCTCGTGGGAATTTCTTGGTGTCGTGGTATTCGCTTAAGGGCCAAAATTCGTTAAGCTTGTTCCACACGTCCTATATTCGGTCTGGTATTTTCCCATGTTTCTTACATCATATGAGACTCATATAAAATAATAAACACGAACCATTCATGCTTTATAAGTCATTTGCGAATTAAACCTTAAAAACGTGATAAAACTCTAAATAATTCGATACTAATTTTCTGGACATGAACACTATTTTTCGTGGACTCCATATAATATATATGAACTCAGAAAAATACAAAATTGAATTGTTGAAGCTTGGATCATGTTTTGTGGAATTATCTTCTTGTCGTTAAAATGAAAAAGAAAAGAAATAAAAAGAAACCCCAAACAATTCGATTTAGGGTTAGGGTTTTGGACATGGAATCTGGTCATTTAATGTTTTTAAGGTTATTAAAAATGATGGTGTAATGATTGAGGATTAAATCTAGGGTTTGTGGTATTTTTATGCTTATCGATTTGAAAATAAAAATAGAGGGGGGGCTGTTTCGTAATTTTATAAAACTTGTGGATATTTTTGTAATATGTCTTAATCAGGGACTAATCATGTAAAAATATTAAATAAGGGCCATGTGTGTTGGATTTGTAATTTAAAGGATTAAAAGGCATATATATATATATTTATTTATCCGATTTGTACTTAATTAAATTTGAGGGACTAAAAGTGTAATTTCTGGAAACTTGAAGCCATTTTGAGTAAATAATAATATTAAGAATGTTTTGTGTAATTTTGAGTATTTATGGGCCTAATGTGTAACTATTATGAAATTGTGATTTAATTAATAAGTTTTATAAACATAAGGGACTAATTGTGTAAATTCTGAAATCTGAGGGGCTAAATGGTACTATACATAAACTCTAAGGTGATAATCTGAAATTTGGTAAAATAATATGCTTGCTTGGTAAATATGGAATTCTTTTGGACTTAATTGTAAATTATATGTTTATAAGGATTTAAATGGTAATTAATACATGTTAAGGGTTTAAAATGTAAATTTGGTTAACTTGAGGGTTTAAATAGTAAATTATGTTAGTTCATGGGTGACTTGTGTAAATATTATAAACTTGTTATATTTCATAATTAACCCTTAACTTTAGTATATTTTCATAGTAAACCCTAATTTTTGGAAGGTTGACATATTAAACCCTAAACTATCTTAATGAACTAAAACAAACCCTAATTCCATAAATGAATATATTTCATAACTTAAAGCAATCATAATGTTGATACTTTCTATTTTTGGAAACCTGCTATTTTTGGAAACTTACTAAATAAGGAAACTTTCTAAAAATGGAAACTTACTAATTCTGGAAACCTGCTAAAAATAGAAAGTTACTAAATCGGGAAAGTTACTAAATATAGAAATCTGCTATTTATGGAAAGTTACCTAAAATGGAAAGATAACTAAAATCAGTAATCTGAATTATAAGAACCTATCAGTAATTCTGTCTTCTACTCCTTTAGGTGTGAAGAAGGAGTGATCTGATCCTTTCAGTGTTTGCTATCTTTGTGTCTGTTTGCTTTTCCGAATAAGGTACAGATATTCTGACCTTTTCAGTAAAGGTTTCTCATGATTTCTTCTCTTTTGATCTTTCATTCTGTTTAGGGTTCCCTATGCCATTGCTATGAAACCCTATTTTGTTTCTGAACCTTTTGCTATGAACCTTTGCTATCTGAACTTTCTGATTTTGGACCTTCTGATTTGGACCTTTTGATATGACTATATGATAACTTATGATCTGTGTCATTTTATGACATTCTGTTGACCTATTTCTGTTTGACCTATTCTGTTTGACCTAGTTTAGTTTGACACCCGAGCCAAAGTTTGTTTCACTAGGCATGGGGGTTCCATGTCCGTGTCAGTGATGCACCTCTGACATGACTCTAGGGCAGAGGAGTGATGTTCTGTCACGTCCCCTTTTCTGTTATGTGATATGCGCGCTTTATGATATGATTATTATGGCCAGTCTGTTTTCTGTGGGGGCGTATGGATGCATCCTAGATCTGTTTCTGTTTGTCTGTTATCTGTATCTGGTGATTGATGCTGCGTGCATGCACGTCCTTCACAACTCTGGTAGGACTCCCCTACATATTATTATTATCTGGTAGGACTCCCCTACATATGTACGACTATGATATGATTATATTGAAGGCATTATTTGAAGGCAATCATATCTGTTATATCTGTTCTGGGCTCGTGGTAGATGACTAAACCTTACCTTACCTTTTATTTCTGTTTCATATTACCTTGATTTTGCTTCTGTTATTTCAGTTGCACCTTACTCAGTATTCGTTTCTGTTTCATTATTACTTCGTTGTTATATCTGTTCACTGGGCTTTTTAAGCTCAGCCGCATTTCTTTTCCTGCGGCAGGTTTAGTAGAAGCTGGGTTATGAGTGGAGAGTACTTTGGACTTAGAAGACTACACCTCGATAGCTTTGGATTAGTAGGAGCTTTGGCATTTTCAGACTTAGCATTTATTTTTGTTCTTTTGTAACCTTGTATTCCAGATTATTCCTTTGTAACCTTTGAAATTCTTTTGTATTACTTATGTTGTATGTCTGTATATGCTTTGATATGTCACCGTAATGTAGTGCTTCTACCCTTATCGGGTTGGGGTGTTACATCTAGTCTAGAAACTGGTGCGAAAGATTCCTCAAAGTCAATTCCTTCCTCCTGAGTATATCCTTTAGCTACCAAGCGTGATTTGTTACGAATAACGTTGCCTTCTACGTCCAATTTGTTTTTCCAAATCCATTTTAGCCCAATGACATAAACTCCATATGGCCATTCAACTAATTCCAAAACTTCAAGATGTTTAAATTGGTTGTATAACTCTTGCATTGACTCAATCCAGTTGTCGTAAGTGAGAGCTTGTTTGATGTTTTTAGGTTCTGCTTGACAAACGGTTAGAGCATAAATGCAATGTTCGGCATCGGAATGAAGTTTTTGTCTTGTCATAACTGGAGCGGTTGGATGACCAATGATATTGACGATTGGATAGTCACGAGTCCAATGATGTGTTGAAGGGTGAGGGTTATGGAACTGATGCATATTAGTAGGTTTCAAGTTGCGTTTTGACAACTCAGCAATATCTGAAAGGTTCGGAGTCGGAGCAAACAGATTGAAGAATGCATTTGGATCATAATTTGTAGGTTCGTGTACTTGTTGTAGATTCAGATCTTCAGTTGGGTTGTCGGTATTGGAAGCGGTTTGTTCTTCTATCGTAGGTGATTCAGTTGGGGTGCATCGGGTGTTTGTCAACAACAACAACATTGGCAAGTATCAGGTACTTGAATATTATCAGGTTGAGCAGCGGAACTAGTGGATACATCGGGTGCACATGTCTCAAAAGAATCATCGAACAAAGGAGAGAACAACATTTCCAATTCTTGACGAGTTAGTGACAAAGGTTCAGTTGAAGAATCTGTAGGGTTTAGGCGGTTGGTTGCGGGTCCTAAGCTGTTTTGCTCATAAGCCATATCTGTGAGCTCATCGAAATTAGCATGAATAGTCTCCTGAATTTCTCTAGTTCGACGGTTGTAGATTCTAAAACCTTTGGAGTTTTCACAATTTCCAATGAAGATACCGACTTCAGCCTTTGCCTTATGTTAGGCTTTCGTTTGTGAACAATTTCATATGGTGTGACGTTTATTGATCATACAACGATTTTGGGTGTAACATGCGGTTGAGACGGCTTCTGCCCAAAGAAAATCTGATAGTTGAGCATTAATGAGCATCGTTCGTGCGGCTTCCACTAACGTTCTGTTGCGTCTTTCGACCACCCCATTCTGTTCGGGAGTCCGTGCAATCGAGGTTTGATGTTCAATTCCCACTTTCTCAAAATAGTCACGAAGGGTTTGATTCTTGAATTCAGTTCCATTGTCCGTTCTAACGATTCTGACAGTGTTGCGGAGTTGAACTTGAATTTTCGTGAGAAAGGTGATAATCATTGATGGAGCTTGATCTTTGCTTCGAAGAAAGTAAACCCAAGTCAATTTGGAGAAGTCATCAACAATCACAAGAATATACCGTTTGCCATTAATCGTTTGTACTCGCATTGGTCCACATAAATCCATATGAAGAAGTTGAAGAACATGATCAGTGCTCGGTTCTGGTTTGGAGTTGAGGTGTGCACGTTTGCTCTTTCCTTGTTCACAAGCTGGACATAAGTGATCTTTTGCATATCAGAATCTTGGAAGACCGTCTACTAGTTTATGGCGAGTAAGATCCGTCATAGTTCTGAAGTTGAGATGAGACATGCGTTGGTGCCATAACCAGGATTTTGTCGATTCAGCCTTAGAAAGTAAACATATGGGAGAGGAAGCGGTCATGTCTGACATTGAAATTGTATAAAGACTGTTTCCACGTGAGCCGGCATAAGATCATTTCCTTGTAAATCACGAACAAAGCATGTTTTCTCCCTGAATGCAACTTCAAGATCACCATCACAAAATTGACCGACTGAAGAGATTGTGACCGAGGCCTTCGAAATAATAGNTTGAGATGAGACATGCGTTGGTGCCATAACCAGGATTTTGTCGATTCAGCCTTAGAAAGTAAACATATGGGAGAGGAAGCGGTCATGTCTGACATTGAAATTGTATAAAGACTGTTTCCACGTGAGCCGGCATAAGATCATTTCCTTGTAAATCACGAACAAAGCATGTTTTCTCCCTGAATGCAACTTCAAGATCACCATCACAAAATTGACCGACTGAAGAGATTGTGACCGAGGCCTTCGAAATAATAGACACGACTAATTTCGATATTCCCACTGATGTAGTCCCCATACCCCATAATTGCAGGGAAATGATCATTCCCGAATCTGACAGTTCCTATAAACTTTGAGAAAAAGTTTCTTAGCAGTTTGAGATTGCCTGTCATGTGTCGGGAGCATCCGCTATCAACATGAAAGAGACGACGATGGTACATGGTAAGGGTGGAACCCAATGAAGTTGTGGATTCCGTTGGGTTAGAAGCACACATGTTAACAAGTTTTGGAATCCATTTAAAGTTATGTGTCCTTAGCAACTACTGGGTTGACTACATCATTCTTAGAAACTGTACAAGGCATAAGTCCTAGCACAGATTTAGAAGCAATAGTGGGCCTAGATTTTCTGCCTCATGTACGTTTCTTCAAAACGAGATAAAAGAGAATTTGCAACACATTTAGAATGATCACCAGATAACATACTTTTACGACAAAACACACATGAAGCATCAACATTCAAAACTTTCAAAGGTTCATCATTCATTACACAAAGATTAGGATTACAATTTGCCAAATCAGAATCTAACTCTAGTGCAAGATGAGTATTATTCAAAGTCCTAGGGTGTACTTCTACTTTAGAGGCTTTTAGTGTCTCTCTTCTACGTTGCAAAATCCTATTCGCTCTTTTCATTCGTTTATGCTTGTTTCTTCTAACGCTAGGAGTCAACTATTCCTGTAGAAGTGGAAGGATCCAAGTTAGACTTCTTAGTGTGTTGTGCTACATTTGTTATGTCTAAAGAGTACATTCCTGGTGCGACTCCTTTAGTGTTGACAGATTTTCCTTTTTCAAGTGCACGTATTTTCTCTTTCAACTCAATGATAATATGCATTTTATCTTGAATATCGCTATCGACTTTTCTATTAGAATAAAAATATTCATCACGACTCTTTTGCCAATAGTCTGTAACTTCTTGCACTTCTGTAATNAGTGTTGACAGATTTTCCTTTTTCAAGTGCACGTATTTTCTCTTTCAACTCAATGATAATATGCATTTTATCTTGAATATCGCTATCGACTTTTCTATTAGAATAAAAATATTCATCACGACTCTTTTGCCAATAGTCTGTAACTTCTTGCACTTCTGTAATTTCCTTTTCATATTTTGAAATTTGACTTTTTAAATCCTCATTTTCTTTTTGAAAAGTTGTGGAAGTTTTAAGACATTGGAATTCCAGTTCGAAATCAAGACTCTGCTTTTGACACCATTCAAGCTTTTTATTGAGTTGGAAATTCTCATTTGAAATTTTGTTTTGCACATCATCATTGTGTTTTCGGAGTTTAACGTTTTCATCTTTTAATGTCTCAATTTGTTTAGATAACAACTCAACATCATCACAATGATCATCAACAAGCATAGAAGTACCAGATTCATAAAGAGAATTCATAACCACAGATATAATATCAGCACTAAGAACATGTTCCAAGAGTCGATTAGATTCATTTTGTAAAAATTGATTACGACGTTTTTGCTTTGAAATTGCTTGTTCAGTTGCATGAAAAATATCCATCATAGACGAAACTTCTCTTTGTATTTCCTGTTCCCAGTGGTTTACACAAAGACGCAAGTGTTGAGCAATGGGCAAAATTGTTTTATAAACACTTGTCGTTTTTNCAAGCATAGAAGTACCAGATTCATAAAGAGAATTCATAACCACAGATATAATATCAGCACTAAGAACATGTTCCAAGAGTCGATTAGATTCATTTTGTAAAAATTGATTACGACGTTTTTGCTTTGAAATTGCTTGTTCAGTTGCATGAAAAATATCCATCATAGACGAAACTTCTCTTTGTATTTCCTGTTCCCAGTGGTTTACACAAAGACGCAAGTGTTGAGCAATGGGCAAAATTGTTTTATAAACACTTGTCGTTTTTCTCTCTCAAGAGGAAGTGTGATAGTATAAATCGTTGATTGAGAGTTGCGTTCTATGGCTTTGTCTAAAAGTTCAATATCTTCCTTAAACGTGTCAAAATACCGAAGTACACGACAACGAGTGGGAAGAAGTTGAAGTTTTTCGTTTTCGGGAAAAGGGCCATTAATTTGCATCACTGGTATAACAGGAACTACTTGAGGAGTTACATCTGGAGGTGGAAGAATATACCGTGGTTGTTCAGTTATTTCTTTTTGAGGTGTGAAAGTCTCATTTATGGAAGGCATTTTTGAGTAATCAAAAGGTATATTATATGTTACAAATTCCATTTTTGATCGACTCTCGTCTTCAACATCAAGTTCTTCTTCACAATCATATACAACAACACGAATAACAGACTCGTCAAAAAAAAGATCTGCACAATATAACTTCGGAATATCTTTGAGTGCTACTCGTAAAAAACTTGGTGATTCGCTACCAATAGCAAAACCGTGGCCATTATTTGTCCGTTTGATGGAAAACTTTTGAGTGGTAGTGACAGACTGGCTAGTTTTATATACGACGTTTTGAAACTCTTTAAGTCTATGTTCTAATTCAACAATCTCATCAATGTACGACTTAACTTTTTCTCTTAATTGGCGTTTATGTTCTCTGAATTCAGCTTGACAAGTTGACAACTCGGTTTTTGTTTTGACAATGACCGCATCAAGTTGAGCAATTTGTTGTTTATGTTCAAACGCTTGTTTTTCCAGTTCAGAAGTTAAGTTGTGTTTAGACTCCATTATTTGAGAAATTTGATGTTCTAAGTCTTTAGCATTCAGATAAGATTTTTGAAAAGCAGCTTCAAAACCTTTTTCACAATTAATAATGTTTTCAGCATTACTCAGTTGATATTTATAGCACTCCATATCCTTAGTTAATGATGCATTTTTCTCTTTCAATCGGGCATTAAGTTCTTGGCATTTAACGTTCTGAGATTGGCTAGCCATGAGAAGGGTCTTAAGTTCTGAATCTGGACCAGACAATGGAGTAGAGTGTTCAACGCGAGCATTCTTATCATGAACAGATTCAGGATCCGAATCATCAAATGTAACAACCGGGTTAATTTGATCATAGTCATCAAATATAACTTTTGTGTCCATTGTAAATTCGTTTGTGTAGATAACAATGAATCATGTTGAACATTGTCGTCCTTATTAGATGCAGATGCAGATGGGGAGGCAATTTCATGTATCAGGCATGAATTAAGATCAGTTACCTGAGATAGACCGTCAATGTCATACACTGGGCCCGAGTCACTCATGTGAAGTTCTTGCATGTTGGCCATAAGCATAACAGCAGCTTCTAGATCTTCCATGTCATCATCTGAGTGTGCATTGGCCATGAAGCTATTGTCGTTGGCATTTTTGTTGCTACGGGCTTCATCTTTGAGAGCTAGAAGTAATGCCTGCTTGTGATACTTGCTACCTTGAGTTCGTGGTGAAGGATATGCACTTGCCAAGTAGCCTATCCCATTGCAGTTGAAGCATCGAATGGCGGTATTACCAGATTTAGTGTTCCCAGTTTCCACAATTTCAGCCTTTTTCTGAGGGACACCACCATTTTTCCTGAATCCTCCATTGTTCATAAACCGTTGTCTAGAATTTGCATTACCCATGAAGTTACCGGATCCAAATCTTCCATTGGTACGATTCTGAACTTCAATGCGACCATCGTTAATGACAGCTTGATTCCTTGTATTAGAGGATGTGCGAAGACGATCATTGGACTTTTTCGAGAATTTGCTGAAAGCTCTAGTAATTAGTGCAATTCCTTGGTTAAGACTGTTGAAGTCCTCATCATCAGCATCATCATGAACGTTGTTTTGTGTGTACAAGTTATCATTGTGATCATACGAGGCAAATTGACTTGCAGAAGGTGGCACTGAGGAATCATAACAGGAGTATTGAGATGGGTAGTTGGGATAAGCCTGTTCAAGATGATGAGCATTTTGTTGTTGTGGTGGAGGAGGAGCAGTTGATTGAGCAATGAGCGCCAAAGAGTTTGTAGTTGGAGGCGTTAACGAATTTCCTCTGAGAGCGCGATCTTTGTCCACTTCATGTTGATGGTGTTTCAGATAGTCATACAACAAACCATATGGTGTCTTGTGAAGATTCTTTGTTTGGCGAACAAATGTCACATATTTCTGCCAATCTGGGCCAAGACATCCTAAAAACTTTGTGTTGATTCCAATCTTTGGTATAAGAATGTTATGTCGATCGAGGTCATTAATGATGTTTGTGAAGCAATGATAGTATGATTCAAGTGATTCCATTGGCTCAATCATGAAGTTTGTGTATTCCATGTAAAGTTTAGATTCCATGTCCTCCTTATTGAGTTGAGTTCCTTCCATTAAGAGATGAACATGTTCCCACATAGCCTTAGCTGTTTTCTGAGCATCAACACTACGAAATATCGGATTAGGTATTCCTTGAAGTATGTAAATCATAGCATATTCATCTGCCTCTTTGTGAATAAGTTGTTCAACACTTAGTCAAGCATCAGGAATAGGTAATGTAGCATCAGTTGTGGGTGCAACTAAATTCGGATTACCGGGGACAAACTCAGTTGGTGTGACAAACGGACCTTCTTCGATAACTTTCCTCATATATTTGCCATGTGGTTTCATGAGTTCAAGAAATCGTATGAATCGACTTGACCACTGAACATAATTTCCCGGTGTGAGCATAGGTGGTGTGTCAGGTGAACCAGCTTCATCCTTGATTGTTGAGTAGTGATGACTTCACACATTTGGTCAAACCAATGGGTTTGTTTTGGCGGTTGAGTGATTTGTTGCATAGGTATATTGAGGTATTTGTTGATACATCATGGCATATTGTGGAGTGTATGGATATGATTGTGGGTGTTGTTGTTGATGATACTGCTGTTGTTGATGAAGATTGTAGTACGTAGGTTGAGACATGATGAATGACTTGTGTTTGAATGGATCTTGTAGAAGGTATAAGTGTTGTGCCAATTCTCGAAAACTATCCCAAGTATGTTCTCAAAGCTTAAAATGTTGAATATCTCGAAAAACAGTCAAAGTCCAAAAGATCTCGAAAAATACCAAAGATCTCGAAAAATGTCCAAAGTTCTCTAAAAACAGATTTATCGAGAAAGTTTTTAACAAATTTATCAAGAAATTTCTCTGTAGTAGGAATTAGTAAAGTTCTCGAAAATTATGAAAGGATTTCGAAAGTTTTCCAAGGATCTCGAAAATCAAAAGTTTTCGACAAACTAGAAAAGATCTCGAAAGTTCAAAATTTTCGAAAAAATTTCTCAAAATTTTCGAGATTATACAATAACGAAAATATCCAACTAGTCGAAGTGTTTTCTTTCTTATACAAGAGAGAAAAGCACTAAGTAACCAACGAAAACACCTTAGGAGCAACGAAGAAAGATCTCGATAGATTAGGGTCCAAAGTTCTCGATAAAGTGCAAAAGTTGGCAGGTTTTTGTTTTTGTTAAAAGCAAGCCAAAAACATGTTTTTATTCCAAGATTCTTGTACAACTAACCTTAAAATGATGAAATCTTAAAGAAAGTTGCAAACTTGAACCACTTTTTGAAAATTTGAAAAATCTCGAAAACAAGTACAAGTATTTGAAACGTACAAATTTTTTCAAAAGTTTGATATTTTGTTGGTTGTTTGAGTTTGTAACACAAGTTTGATGACAAATATGTGATATAAACACGAAACAAACAAGAAAGTAGCAAACTTGAAGCAAAAATAACGAATAAAAACAATGGATTTGGTTCGTTAGCAACAAAAACAAAAAGTTACACCTTCTTTTGGCGTTTGATACCACTTGTTAGGTCACCATTTTGTAAACACAGGTATAAGTTTGATAGAAATAAGATGAGAAATAGAGTTTGGTTGAATAGATCAAATGAGAAGAATAAAAGTGCAAGAGTTTCCTTAAGATAATGAAATAACCAACAAGTGAGAATGATTACATAAGGTCCTATTTATAGGAGAGGAGCTAGGGCAACATTCCCTTTCTCCTTCCTTTTCTAAACGTATGGGCTTAAGTCCCATTGGACGTGTTTGGACTTCATAATGTTTACATAACTCACTTAAGTAACTTAGATAATTTTAGCAACCTATTACAATGACTGAAATAACCGAGACTTGACTAAACGTTGATAAACTTAGGTTCTAACAGAATGGATGAGGCAGAATCAGAAGAATCCGAGTCAGATGACTCGTCATCAGCATCGGATCCGGAATGATGGCTAGGAGGCGGGGTAGGACAATCGTCTGCAGCCAAGAATTTATGCGACTGAAGATACTGATCATAACGGTACTGGTCATAGGTCATAGGTCCAACGAGAGGAAAATGAAAAGGTCCATGCGCAAACGAGTCCACAGGTGTCGAGGCGTCATCACCCTCCTCGAAGGGCTCGGTCTCTCCAGAAGTGTTCCCGGATGGGATGGCAGAAGGAATAGGATAAATAGGTAGGGTAGAATCAGATAGAATGACGGTAGGGATACGAGATGATGCCGGGAGTGCGTCATCACTGTCAGATAATATAACAATAGGGGGCGACATGGTACTGTAATATCCCAATAATAACATAAGTCATTTAGTCTACATAATGCTATACATGTATAAGTTATGTTACTGAAACAATGTCACAATTCATAATTTTAGGTCCTTTTTACAAGTCTAAACAATTTACTATTCACAGATTTCAATTCTTCAATTTTACCATTCATCATTTACAATTTATTATTTCACGTAAACTAGGTTTACGAATATTCATTACGAATATTATTTCATGAGATTTCAACCATAGTGCATTTCATAGACTAAGGCTAGTCTACATTTCATAATAACATCATTTGCATTCCATTCCACTCGTAGGATTTATAATTTCAAGTAACGTATATTTATTTTCTTTAAATAAATATAAACATATGATTATAGTTTTTAATCAATGTACCAAACCTATTCCACTAAGAGCACTAATATTTTTATATATTATTCACAATTCCATTAAGTTTATTAAACTATATTTATTTTATATTTTGGAGGTTACCAAATATTAAACATTTACTTGTTGTACATTTATACAACAAGAATTGTACCAACCAAGCAATATCTATCAAAATACCCAATGTTTACAAAAATTATATTTTTATAATTTTTACAACTTTATTATATCCCGGTTAGTCACGTTATATTTTATTTTAATTAACCCGGTACCCGATAACGCTAAAACTACAAAACTATACACTAAACGGTACCCCGTAAAACAAATAATGTATAAAATATACACATAAACTCCCACCTCTTTGATGTGGCTGATTTTCAGAGTGTCTAAGACACTTGATATCACCACAATTAACATATAAATGATTCTAAATTCACCAAATAACACATACATGCAAAGATATTTCATTTTAGAGAGAATAAAAGTATTTTCTCTCCATTTTTCCTTGAGGTGATCAGCCAATATCATCAAGAACAAGAGCAAGACCATCAAATTTTTCAAGAACAAGTGTTTTTACAAACATTAGTAGTAATCTATTACAATGTTTTGAAATATAAACCTATAGATTGTTTAGATTTTCTTTTTAAAAAGTTCCAAATCATCCAAGTAAGTTCATCACTTTATTTTCACAAGTTCTACCAAAATTTCCTTACAAGGTTTGTGTATTTTTGTTGTTTTTGTACTTGCATATAAAAGTCTATACCACAAAACCTAAGTTTCTATCATTTTTATGTGTAAAATGGGTTTCTTATGAACCCTTGGAGAAATGGTTGAAGTAATGATGTTAGGGAACCCATGACACCCTAAGAAGGTGTATGGTAGATTAAGGGATGAGTTGATGTTGTTAGTAGTGGATTTGGACATGTACAAACTAGGAAAAATCATTTTTGGAACCATATATAAACCTACTGTCCTTATTTTCAAAATTGGGT
Organism: Artemisia annua; assembly: GCA_014162995.1. NCBI lineage: Eukaryota > Viridiplantae > Streptophyta > Magnoliopsida > Asterales > Asteraceae > Artemisia > Artemisia annua. Next base: position 190,751 of record LBNU01027069.1, on the reverse strand, counting down.
AAACTCAGTGAGTTTTGGGTAATTTTGCACCCAAGATATAGAAAATACATTCTTAGACGAAACTATGGTCTTTTGAAACACTAAAAATGGACTTATAACGAAGGAGATATGCCAAAAACAAAATTATACTAACCTTATATATTTTCCGGGAAATAGTTGCTGATGTACGAAATTGCTTGACCAAAAGCGAGCCTTAGACCTTTTCCAAACTTGCCAAACTATTGAAAATATGTTAGTATACCTTTTTACATTTTCGGGGATATAAAGAACACGAAACAATCGGCCTTATAACGAATTAGTTAAGAATTTTCGAAAGATATTATTTTCACTAAAATACCACCAGCACTTTACACTGAAATTTTTTTAAGTATACTCAGGAACTTTGTAAACACAATGTTTAAGCCCATTTTCCCGTCAAATGACTCAGTTCTGGAGTTGGGACTCTAAGGAACAAAAGTTATTAATCCTGGAGTACTTTTCAAAACATTGACCATTTGTCATTTGGAAATGTAACCTGCATTTTATGACCTCTCAAACTTTCATAAAAACTGCCCAGAAATGGTAGTTTTGGCCTAAACACCCTACTTTACGACTATTTATTTCAAAATCTATACACATTTGGGAAAAACATCTGTGTTATAACTTTTAGCTATTGTAACAAGGTTTCCAGAAATGTAAAGTTTGCTCCCTAATTCGTAGTCTACAGTATTTTACAACTAGTTTTCCGAGGCCACTTGAGCCATTTTTAGAAATTGTCTAAGTGTTGTACTTTACGTCTAAAACCTATATTTCACTATTATTCACTATATAACTATTGTATAACATTATTAGACTATATGAACATGTAATATTCATTATGACCTTATACGAAGATATAAATTATATTTTCGACGACAATACATATTTTGAATACAAAACGAGTGGTATAGATTATAAGTGCAAGTGCATACATGAACCCATTTCATAATCTAAATTAGATTACATGCATTCATTTTAGGTTGCGGCTAGGAGTTGCACCTCATTTTCTTCAGTTCATACATTACCGATTGTACCATTCCTTAAGGTGAGTTTTCATAGCCCCGTTTACATTTTATTATTGTTTTCAAATCCCACGGGGGAGAATAAATTGCACCATTTTTCATACGAGCCTAATTATCAAATCCATATACATTACTTAAGTTACTACATTGCCATGTTTTAAGTCCCCTATTATCATGAACCGTTAATTGTATTTAAGCGAGAGTGAGTGGATAGATCTATTGAGGGTGACGCCTCCATCCGTGTTGGGGTTACCAACAGTCAAACGGGTGCATTTCATTTGATCATTTTTAGAGTGTCTGGCAAAACACTCTGGAGGGGCATTACCTACAGTCTAGCTTCGGGGTCATGAGCTTAAGAGATAATGTACAATTTTATCAATTATTTGACAGTTCGTCATTCACTTATACTTATGGTTATCGTACAATATTCATTTTCATAAACCTATGATTTCTCACCAACATTATTGTTTACCGTTTTAGCAATGTATTTTCAGGTTACTAAGATAACAACATGTGACTTGCATATGGACCATCATGGAGTCGAGGAGTCGACGCGTCTCACTGTTTACTTCAATGCACTTATGAACCGTTTGATCTTGTCGTTTTTATTTTCAATAAATGTGTAAAACCACTTGGGACCTATGTTGTAAACTTTTATGTTTTTAATAAAATGATCAAACGTTGTATTTACAAAACGACACTTTAGGTCATTCAATGTAACCTTGTACGAGATGCCATGATCGTTACACCCGGGAATTCAATTCCGCTGCCATTTAACAGGTAAATTCAGGGTGTGACAGATTGGTACCAGAGCAAAGGTTATAGCGAACTAGGTTGTCCTTTATACCCTAGACTATAACTACATCACGATAGCATCTCATCATTTCATCATAAGTGCATATTCATTAGTTATATGATTTCATTACATGGGTTATTCATTTCATTTCATATTGACCTGGTTCACAAGTGACATGTCTTCACCCAACCACCCTGTGATCATCTTAGCAGACTCGGATATCGAGGATGTTTCTTTTTCATCCGCTGATACACCTACATCATCACTCTCATCTTCAATTCCTATACTTTGACATTCATATATCGCTCACATTTGTTAAGTAGTAACTTCCACCCGTTTGAGATATTAACACCACCGGAACCGGACTTAGGAGAGACTACTAGATATGACACTGAGACCTTTGAGATTCGGGAGACCGCCCTTGCCTTTCCAGTACCACCATTGTCATTTCCTTTTTCCATTCCCACCTTCCATGAATTAGATAACACCTTACGGATAACATCAAGGATAACAACAATGCTTAAGACAAGAAGGAGTTCATATTTTGATATATAAACCATAGTTAAAGCCCTCTAGGATTGTATCTTTCTTTTGTATTTTCCATAGGCTAGTTGACCTAATCTAGTAGTTGTAATAAGTACCTTTCCCATCCAATGTAATATCTATCTTTTGTTAATCTCTGCGATAATCATAACCTTCGTTTATTCCATTTTCTATTCCAATTACTCAATTTTCAATCGTTTCACAACATTATGCCATTGTCTTAACAAGGATTAGGCCGATTTCATTTTTTACGGATTAGTATACTATTACCATTCCATAAGATTCACCCATGTATCCAATAAACCATTTAACGAATTTTATTCCAAGCTATTTTGTCACCACCCAATAAATTGATTTTCTGTTATCAAACGTTTACTACCATTACACAAAACAGTTTTCATGTTACTATGAAAAGAATTATCTGGAATACCATTTTTCACAACAACACGTTGAACACCATCTAAAACTTTTGAGAAAAGTAACGCTATTTGACTAAATCAAGCATCGCATCATTTGTCCTCAATTATACATAGCCTGATCAACTATGTATAATTCAGGAAGGATTATGCCATGAAGGAAATAGTCACATTTTCAAGAATTAGTAATAATAATTTTCATTCAAAAGCCTTGTAAACAAATAAATTTTTTTTCATGAACATCCCTTTCGACAAACCCTCTTTAGATACGTACACCGCTTGTCACACATTCAGCCATTAAAATTGGATATTTCCATTTATTTCTCTAGGAGAGACTTTCCATCTACGAGCAATATTCCATGACATAAGAAAATGATGAAAGGATAGACGAACCTCCTCAAACTTCTAGCAATTCCTTTAAGATATTCTCTTTCCAATCGGATACACATTCTCTACCTTCCTCAGATCGGCAAACCATTGAAGAGAACTATATGTGCACTATGTGATGTACATCATTCAGATTGGGTATCCTTGAATAGCAAACCATCTAGATTCGAGCGGGAAAAACAAACTATGTTGAAAACCTTGCCTTGGAGAGGCATGATGCAATTTTGGTAACACGAGAGATTTAACCTTAAGTATATTGGACCATTTAAGATTCTATTTAAGATCGACCAGCTGACATACAAACTTGAGTTTCCACCAGAATTCAAAACATATAGATAACCCATCTCATATTTCAAACCTCGAGAAGTGCCTTCCATATGAATCACTCGTAGCGTATTTCATTCCATTCCATTAGAAGAAATTCAACTCAATGATTAGCCTAACTTTGTGGAAGAACCAACAAATCATGGGCCGCAAGGTCAAACAGTTGAAACAAAGTCGAATTCCTATCGTGAATGTTCGCTAGAATTCACGAAGAAGTCCCGAGTTTACTTGGGAACGGGAAGACCAAATGCGACTCAATTACTCACATCTTTTCACCAAGTCTACTTCAGAAACCAACATCAGCTGAAACTTCGGGACGAAGTTCCTTTTTGGGTGGGCAACTGTGACAATTCATAATTTCAGGTCCTTTTTACAAGTCTAAACAATTTACTATTCACAGATTTCAATTCTTCAATTTTACCATTCATCATTTACAATTCATTATTTAACATAAACTAGGTTTACGAATATTCATTTGACGAAACCGGGTAGGTTAAGTCACAGTTTTCATGAGATTTCAACCATAGTGCATTTCATAGACTATGGCTAGTCTACATTTCATCATAACATTATTTGCATTCTATTCCACTCGTAGGATTTATAATTTCAAGTTACGTATATTTATTTTCTTTAAATAAATATAAACATATGATTATAGTTTTTAATCAATGTACCAAACCTATTCCACTAAGAGCACTAATATATTTATATATTAGTCACAATTCCATTAAGTTTATTAAACTTTATTTATTTTATATTTTAGAGGTTACCAAATATTACACATTTACTTGTACATTTATACAACAAGAATTGTACCAACCAAGCAATATCTATCAAAATACCCAATGTTTACAAAAATTATATTTTTATAATTTTTACAACTTTATTATATCCCGGTTAGTCACGTTATAATTTGTTTTTAATTAACCCGGTACCCGATAACGCTAAAACTACAAAACTATACACTAAACGGTACCCCGTAAAACAAATAATGTATATAATATACACATAAACTCCCACCTCATTGATGTGGCTGATTTTTAGAGTGTCTAAGACACTTGTTATCACCACAATTAACATATAAATGATTCTAAATTCACCAAATAACACATACATGCAAAGATATTTCATTTTAGAGAGAAGAAAAGTATTTTCTCTCCATTTTTCCTTGAGGTGATCAGCCAATATCATCAAGAACAAGAGCAAGACCATCAAATTTTTCAAGAACAAGTGTTTTTACAAACATTAGTAGTAATCTATTACAATGTTTTGAAATATAAACCTATAGATTGTTTAGGTTTTCTTCTTAAAAAGTTCCAAATCATCCAAGTAAGTTCATCACTTTATTTTCACAAGTTCTACCAAAATTTCCTTACAAGGTTTGTGTATTTTTGTTGTTTTTGTACTTGCATATAAAAGTCAATACCACAAAACCTAAGTTTCTATCATTCTTATGTGTAAAATGGATTTCTTATGAACCCTTGGAGAAATGGTTGAAGTGACGATGTTAGGGAACCCATGACACCCTAAGAAGGTGTATGGTAGATTAAGGGATGAGTTGATGTTGTTAGTAGTGGATTTGGACATGTACAAACTAGGAAAAATCATTTTTGTAACCATATATAAACCTACTGTCCTTATTTTCAAAATTGGGTAAACTCAGTAATTTTTGGTTAATTTTGGACCCAAGATATAGAAAATACATTCTTAGACGAAACTATGGCCTTTTGAATCACTAAAAACGGACTTATAACGAAGGAGATATGCCAAAAACAAAATTATACTAACCTTATATATTTTCCGGAAAATAGTTGCTGATGTACGAAATTGCTTGACCAAAAGCGAGCCTTAGACCTTTTAAAAACTTGCCAAACTATTGAAAATATGTTAGTATACCTTTTTAC
>LBNU01027069.1:173013-185202 GCA_014162995.1 Artemisia annua | reverse complement strand
AGTTTTGGTTAATTTTGGACCCAAGATATAGAAAATACATTCTTAGACGAAACTATGGCCTTTTGAATCACTAAAAACGGACTTATAACGAAGGAGATATGCCAAAAACAAAATTATACTAACCTTATATATTTTCCGGAAAATAGTTGCTGATGTACGAAATTGCTTGACCAAAAGCGAGCCTTAGACCTTTTAAAAACTTGCCAAACTATTGAAAATATGTTAGTATACCTTTTTACCTTTTCGGGGATATAAAGAACACGAAAATCGGCCTTATAACGAATTAGTTAAGAATTTTCGAAAGATATTATTTTCACTAAAATACCACCAGCATTTTACACAGAAATTTTTCTAAGTATACTCAGGAACTTTGTAATCACCCATGTTTGAGCCCATTTTCCCATAAAATGACTCAGTTCTGGAGTTAGGATTCCAAGGAACAAAAGTTATTACTCCTGGAGTACTTTTCAAAACAGTTGACCATTTGTCATTTGTACATGTAACCTGCATTTTATGACCTCTCAAACTTTCATAAAAACTGCCCAGAAATGGCAGTTTGCCTAAACACCCTACTTTACGACTATTTATTTCAAAATCTATACACATTTGGGAAAAACATCTGTGTTATAACTTTTAGCTATTGTAACAAGGTTTCCAGAAATGTAAAGTTTGCTCCCTAATTCGTAGTCTACAGTATTTTACAACTAGTTTTCCGAGGCCACTTGAGCCATTTTCAGAAATTGTCTAAGTGTTATACTTTACGTCTAAAACCTATATTTCACTATTATTCACTATATAACTATTGTATAACATTATTAGACTATATGAACATGTAATATTCATTATGACCTTATACGAAGATATAAATTATATTTTCGACGACAATACATATTTTGAATACAAAACGAGTGGTATAGATTATAAGTGCAAGTGCATACATGAACCCATTTCATAATCTAAATTAGATTACATGCATTCATTTTAGGTTGCGGCTAGGAGTTGCACCTCATTTTATTCAGTTCATACATTACCGATTGTACTATTCCTTGAGGTGAGTTTCATAGCCCCGTTTACATTTTATTATTGTTTTCAAATCCCACGGGGGAGAATACATTGCACCATTTTCCATACGATCCTAAGTATCAAATCCATATACATTACTTAAGTTACTACATTGCCATGTTTTAAGTCCCCTATTATCATGAACCGTTAATTGTATTTAAGCGAGAGTGAGTGGATAGATCTATTGAGGGTGACGCCTCCATCCGTGTTGGGGTTACCAACAGTCAAACGGGTGCATTTCATTTGATCATTTTTAGAGTGTCTGGCAAAACACTCTGGAGGGGCATTACCTACAGTCTAGCTTCGGGGTCATGAGCTTAAGAGATAATGTACAATTTTATCAATTATGTGACAGTTCGTCATTCACTTATACTTATGGTTATCGTACAACATTCATTTTCATAAACCTATGATTTCTCACCAACATTATTGTTGACCGTTTTAGCAATGTATTTTCAGGTTACTAAGATAACAACATGTGACTTGCATATGGACCATCATGGAGTCGAGGAGTCGACGCGTCTCACTGTTTACTTCAATGCACTTATGAACCGTTTGATCTTGTCGTTTTTATTTTCAATAAATGTGTAAAACCACTTGGGACCTATGTTGTAAACTTTTGTGTTTTTAATAAAATGATCAAACGTTGTATTTACAAAACGACACTTTAGGTCGTTCAATGTAACCTTGTATGAGATGCCATGATCGTTACACCCGGGAATTCAATTCCGCTGCCATTTAACAGGTAAATTCAGGGTGTGACAAACAAAATTTAGCAAAGTATATCTAAGATCAAACCTTAAAGCATGATGTCGACAAGCGCTGGCACGGAGACTAATTCGGGGTAGTTACGTATCGATCACAGACAAAGTTATGGTAATTAATTTAAAAGATAGATTTTATATCATTCCATGAAAAATCAATATTCAGAGTACAAAAGATTTTCCCACGAAGTAAAAGGGAGGTCCTGTGCCCTTTTGCTAGCTCCGTGCCATCATGCCCGCTAGTTTCCTGAGATAAACATGCTAAAAACGTCAACACAAAGGTTGAGTGAATCTATAGTAGTTTAAGTATTAATAATTTGAACACAAGTCAACAATTTTAAAAATCAATGAGCTCACGGGACATCTCGGTAACAAATATGTGCAAAAATTAATCTACACATACGATATTGCTCCTAATGTTTCACTATACCAACTTAACGGCATCACCCACACCACGGAGGATGTGAATGACGTACAAACGCCCTCAATAGGGAATTCTATGCTACTTCCAGGCTACGAATATAGTTCACCTCCTGACGACAGATCCGCATCGCCTTAGGTGGGTGGTCCCTGCCAATAGATCTATCAACTATACTACGCGCTAACTCGCAAGTGATTAAGGTATGTGAAGAGGGTCTTTCAGCATAGGGGCAACTTAGGCAATATCAGGGAATCATGTAACAGCATACTAAAAATACTTGTGTTCGGTTTTATCGCATGTATCTCCCCACGGGATTTAGTAAAAATAGTTTAAAAAGTGGGACTATAAACTCACCTTGGTAAAGTAGTTTTCCGATTAACGTTCAATGAATTTCAACAAGTTGTTATGAACTAGCAATGAATACCCTCCGACTTGCAACCTAAATTGATGTAGTATATATATACATTTATTATTATCGGTTTTAAAATCTCGATGCGCAAATGACGAATGCGGTATCTTCAAATGTAATAATATCGGAATATTCGTCTTAATATATCTTGAGTTTTAAAAATAATTTATAATATTACGTATATCTTACGTAAATAGTTATCGTATAATATAAGTAAAATGTTTTAAAAGTATTTATATTCATGACATGAATAACCCTTGGGCTTAATAAATATTACATTTTTAGTCCTTATGTTAAGAATGTTTTCATTTTTAATCCAAAATAGTACTTTTTCACTTTTTACCTTATCTTTCATAAAATGACAGTTTTTATCCTTAAGTTCCATTTATTTCTTGTTGTTTTATTTAATGTCCGAATCTTTTAGCATTTTGACATTTTTGGTCCTTTAACGAAATGTTTTACAAAAATAGTCCAATTATTAAGTTTCAAAAAATAATTAACTCTTTATTTTTACAAAAGCCATTATATCTAACTTTATATTAGTTTTTTGGTTTTTATTTTTATTTCAAATTTATTTTAGTTTTTGTTTCCGAAAATATTTAAAAGGTTTCATGGGCTCGTTAGCCCAAACTCGGCCCAAAGGAGATTTTTAGAAAACTTGTTTTGGCACTCGACGTGCTTAGGTTTAGATCATTTTTACATAGTGTTTCAACACGAAAATCTTGCATGTTTATCCCATTCGATTTATTTTGGAGTAGAGAAACGATACAGCCATATATATATATTATATTATAATATATTATATATATATATATAGTATATATATATATAATATATATATAATTAATATATATATATATATATATATATATATATATATATGGTTAGTACGTATAGATTAGGAAATATTTAGTCGTTTCCTAGGCGTCTAGGTGGATTTTAACAAGTTCTAGTTTGTATATTTCAAGTACTTAAATCGTTAGAATTTGTAACATGCTATGCACGAAATGAAAATGTATGTCGAAGAAAAGAAAAGAGGTTTGATTACTTAAAACACCCAAAGGTGTTGAAGTGGACGAGTGAAAACACAAAGCGAGAGGCGAGCAAAACTTGGTAACCTTCAAATACGAAACCCACAATCTATCTTCCTTACCCAAGTGTACTTGTAATCGATTTAGAAACCTTGTGTAACTCCCTTGGGTCCAATAGTAGCACGAACGAACAAAATTAAGAATACTAGTTTGAGTTTTTGGTTGTGGATTTTAGTGAAGTATGGTGAGGGTGAAGTAAAGACAAGGGTGTTTATAGGAAGGTTGCATGAGATTAGCATGAAACATGTGAAGCATGGGTTGAATGGGCATTCGAATGGAGACAAGCTTGTCAAAAGTTCTTTTGTTTAGTCTTGTCGAATGGTATTTGGTATTGGGGCTATGATGAGAGTTTGAATTATATTAAGTATAGGTCAAAATTAGTTTAGGAGAATCCTTTGTACTAATCGAATATTTTAAGGAAGAGGGAATTGGCATGTGAAGTTTGTTGGTAATGAAGAAGCATAAGGACCTTTGGATAATGGTTTCATGGAAGAAAGGTTTAGAGAATATACTTGTTTAATGGTAGGTTAGGAAAGTTTTAGGGTGGCTAAAGGGTTTGTGTTTGGTCTTGGCATTTTGAACACGCAAAGGAAAGAAAGAATAAAAGAAGGGAGGTGGAGTGTTGTCTAGTGTGGAGGTAGCAAGCATGGTGGTGTCGAGTGGACTAGGAGGAAAAGAAAGGTGGTATGAAAATGTTTGGGTCGACAAGGAGAAAGAAAGGAAAGAAAGGTAGGAGTTACAAGGGTTGTCGAGTTACTGTTGGTGTCGAGGGGAAGAACAAAGAAAGAAAGAAAAAAAATAGAATTCGTATGTTGATTTTGAGCACGGGTTCGAGTCGAGTAGAGCACCAACGAGAAGGACGCAACACATATAACAAAATCACTTGAGAACTTATCACCCCTCATGGGCTTGTGATATATTCGGGAGTCCAAGAAGAAAAGAAAAGAATTGATGGGCTTGGGTCACGTACTCGGCCCAAACGAAAACATAGAAACGAAAATGAAATTAGCATTGGGCTTCGTGTTTAGTCCGGCCCATTTAGAAAAGAAATAAATAAAAAAAATATTAAGTCGGGTTAAATATAAACAGAGGCCCAATAGTAAACTATACGATCACGTACTCGCGTTTCGGAAAACATTACATCGACGTCGGTTCTAGAAATAAAACGGGGTTTATCGGTTATTTAGGTATATATATGTAAAATAGAATTCGATACTATATTTATAGTTATATGTATATATACATCACTCGGTAATATTAGGTTCTAGTTCGCAAGTGGGAGGTATTCGAGTCACACTATATCATATAGCTTTTGAAAGTGACTGAAAGTAACACGAAATGGTTTCATAAAAATTTTAAATTAGTCCGTAAAAATGGCTTAGTTAAATCATATTAGTATAAAACTATAATTAGCATTAATAAATGACATGGAATTTTTATGAGGTATAACAATGTTGCAGCTCCGGTTGGTGGGAATTATGGAAATGGGAATCAAGGAAATTTGGTAAAGTGTTTCAACTGCTAGGGTGTCGGTCACATGGCAAAGAACTGTCCTTCTAAGCTGAATAAGAAATATCCAGAGTTCTTGCAGAAAGCTTTGATGTTGGCTCAGACGGAGAAAGCAGGATTTCATTTGAATGCTGAGGAGAATGAGTTTATGGCTCTTATGGATGAAATGGAAGATCGGGATAATATTGATGTGAACTGCATATTTATGGCAAATCTTCAGGAGACTAAGTACGTCATAGATTCTGAGACACATCCGGTTTATGACGCCAATGTAGTATCTGAGGTACCATTAAACAATTCTTTCAACAATAATGAAATATTTGATATGTCCCCTCATGAGGAACAACATTATGAGACACTAGCAACCAATTATGATACATACCAGGACACGGCGAATAATAGAAATATTGGTTTGAAAAATCCCGATATGAATCATAATGGAGGCTTTTTTTCACAGCATGCTGAGAATGATGAGGACACACGTGCTTTATTTGAATCATTGTTGAATAATTGTAGTATTGAGACTGAGAATGTTAAAAAGGTCAATCGTGATGTTAAGGCCGCGAATGCAACGTTGACCGCTGAGCTTGCGAGATACAAGGAAAAAGAAAAAGCTTTCGAATTTCATACAAAACGATTGTCTGAATTAGAAACTGGTTATCAAAATTCCGTTTCACGGGAAAAACGTTTGCAAATAAAGTGATACACTTGATGTTAATTTACATAAGCAAATAAAATCCTTAAACACGGAAATTTCTGATCTGCAAAACCAACTTTCTAAACAATCTTGAAAAGAATGGGATGAGTTAAAAAAGGACTTTGCAACGAAGGAAGATAAGCTTTTGACAGAAATCCTTGAGTCACAAAACATGGTCAAAAAGTTGGAAAATTTGTTGGTAACAACAGGTCATTCGAGTCAAACACTTCATATGATTACAAATCAAACTGATCCGATTTACCATACAAAACATAATATGGCTCTTGGTAACAAAACTCCTTGTAATCTCAAGAAAGCTCAGGAAGCTCAGAATAGTTTGTATAATGGAAATGTGCTATATGTTAAATATGATCCTCCTTATGTGCGTGATTATGATGACACAATAGATCTTGCTAAAGAGAGTCAAAATAAAATGAAACAAAAGAATCCAGATTTGAAACCAATTAATTACGATAAATGGAACAAAATTAATGGAATCACTTTTGTCCCTCAAAAACAAAAACCAAATGCTTTCAAAACATTAGTTGTTAAGAAAATGTGGAAAACTAGAAGGGGGGTTGAATAGTTTTACGCTCTTTTTACAAGTTATAAAATAACGTTTAGTTTTGAAAACTTAGATTCTAGTTTGCGTTAAATCAATAGCATGCACAAGTATAATATATACAATCTATATTTAACTATAGTGGTTCGGCCACAAGGTCTCGTTCCTTGTCCCTACTCCACTCCCCGAGCACCTAACTCGGGAGTTTTCTTCACTACGTCACCAAGCTCCCTTATGGCGGAGAAAACCTTTACACAACACAACGTTGCTTATATGTTTAACGACACTAAGCTATATGTCGATCACACCACACCACGAAAGTATCACAACACGCCACTACACGACTTAATCTTCACACCATGACTTGAGCTTCACACCACGCCTTTGTCTTCACAACACGACTTGATCACACCTTCTTCTTCTTCTACACAACACTACTACACTTCTATACACAACTTACTTACACACACTATAACTATACACTAGTTATTCACAAGTATACACAATATACNAAAACATCAAACTCAACCAATGGAAAGAGACAAAAGCTTGTCATAATCCCTCCAAAACAATTGTTCATTGACCTCACTCAAGAAGACAATACTACTCCATCACCACAAAAACAATGCTCATCCCCAAGTGCTCCTAATGCACCCTCAAAAACACCATCTACCCATGCAACCTCTACATCCTCCTTACCATCAACATCTTCCATAAATGACTACATTAACAACCATCTTTCACCTCCACCAAGAATTCCACCACCACCACCAACAAATGACCATCTATCCCTTGACATTACTCTCACAATGTCACCCTTTACTCCACTTGATGCTCATTTCTCACCACCACCCAACAACCCTCCAACCTACAATCCCGTCCCATGGAGCTTGCTTGAAGCCCATGGAGACACATGCCTTTGTTGCATCCATAACCGTACCATAGTCTTTGGACTAAGGGACGAAATCCACTACATGTTCTCTCATCTTGAGAACTTGTTGTAAACAACCAACCAACCAACAAACACAACTCCTCCACCACCAACAACAAACACTCCTCCACCACCACCATCAACAAAAACTCCTCCACCATCTCCATCTCCACTATCTCCATCTCTCCCACAAGTTTAGACATGCATGGTGGTTATTTAATAAATTTATTCAAACCATTTTGGGAGGAAGCTCTAGGAGGGGATTCATGTTAGAAATTTGGTTCATGACTAGTTTGTTGTTGTATGGCTTATCCTTTGCATGTAATAGTTGTTTCTCATGCAATTTTCTTGTACTCCTTTTATTATTATCAATGAATATAAGTATGTCTTATTATTATTTTTTTTCTTGCATGTTATATATATATATATATATATATATATATATATATATATATATATAACATGCAAGAAAAAAAATAATAATAAGACATACTTATATTCATTGATAATAATAAAAGGAGTACAAGAAAATTGCATGAGAAACAACTATTACATGCAAAGGATAAGCCATACAACAACAAACTAGTCATGAACCAAATTTCTAACATGAATCCCCTCCTAGAGCTTCCTCCCAAAATGGTTTGAATAAATTTATTAAATAACCACCATGCATGTCTAAACTTGTGGGAGAGATGGAGATAGTGGAGATGGAGATGGTGGAGGAGTTTTTGTTGATGGTGGTGGTGGAGGAGTGTTTGTTGTTGGTGGTGGAGGAGTTGTGTTTGTTGGTTGGTTGGTTGTTTACAACAAGTTCTCAAGATGAGAGAACATGTAGTGGATTTCGTCCCTTAGTCCAAAGACTATGGTACGGTTATGGATGCAACAAAGGCATGTGTCTCCATGGGCTTCAAGCAAGCTCCATGGGACGGGATTGTAGGTTGGAGGGTTGTTGGGTGGTGGTGAGAAATGAGCATCAAGTGGAGTAAAGGGTGACATTGTGAGAGTAATGTCAAGGGATAGATGGTCATTTGTTGGTGGTGGTGGTGGAATTCTTGGTGGAGGTGAAAGATGGTTGTTAATGTAGTCATTTATGGAAGATGTTGATGGTAAGGAGGATGTAGAGGTTGCATGGGTAGATGGTGTTTTTGAGGGTGCATTAGGAGCACCTGGGGATGAGCATTGTTTTTGTGGTGATGGAGTAGTATTGTCTTCTTGAGTGAGGTCAATGAACAATTGTTTTGGAGGGATTATGACAAGCTTTTGTCTCTTTCCATTGGTTGAGTTTGATGTTTTTGGTGATGACATGGTTTAGTGTTTGAGGTTGATGGTTGTTAATGGAGGTTGAGAAAGTTTGAGGATGATGGAGTGGAAGTAAACATGCATGGGGTTTATAAAGATGAAAACATGTTTAGAAATGGTATTAATTTGAACATGAAAGGTTATATTCCAAAATCAGTTTAGTTTTATGAGGAAATGATATCTTAGACTAGCAAAAGGAAGTCACAAGATGCAAAAGAAAACAGTGAGAATCACTGTAGAGGGGCCGGTACCCTTAATTCAAGGCCGGTCCCCTTAAAATTAAGGGTGCCGCCCTTATAAATTAAGGGTGCCGCCCATCTGACGAAAAACTTTTTGAAAATTTTAAAAATTTTTCTGGAAAGATGGTATTTTCTTGTTTGTATTTGCAGCAAGCTCTATTTGGAGTTTCATATTAGTTTTTGGTTCATATGATAGCATATACATAGAGCATACATGTAACAATTATATAAGTATAAACTAAACATGTAGGCATGCAAGTAAGTCATATGAAAATAATGCTAAGAAGATAGGATAATAAGCTAATGAAACAACATCCAAATAAATATCAAGTATTTCCGAAACAATTCGGAATAGAACCAACATAACCAAAATCATGTAGCACAAAAAAAAATAAATAAACAAACACCAAAATAAATCTTCTTCTATCTCTTCTTCTTCCCGAAGATGTTCTTGATCGTCTTGCCGATTGCTTTGAATCCTTGTTGCATCTCTTTATGCATGCTTCTTTGCCGATGAAGTATTTTCTTATGAGCAGCATGGAGTCCTTTGGTAGTATGAGGAGGTGATGGAGATTGAGATCCAGGAAAAACGATATCCTCTAGATTTTCCTCGTAGGTAGTAAAGGGAGAGGTACTAGCTCGTGGAGCGTCTTCCTCAGTCTCGTCATCGTCCTCTTGATTTGAGGATGAGCCATGATAGCTATGACGACGAGACTTTCCTTTATCACTGCGAGGTCGTCTAGTGGGTTTGAGGGCGAGAGGACGAAGAGTAGGATAGATGGACTCGTATATACTTTCGTCAAGATCTTGATAAGTATCAATCACGAAACGATAGAGACGAGTGAGAAACATGCCATAAGGAAGATTCGCTTTTGGTGTCTTCCTCGCACAATCAATCCTTTTGATGAAGAAATAAGCCAAATTGTATTGATGCTCGGCATTAATACAATACAACATGTGGGCAAGGCACGCCGAGAGATGGTCCCGATGGCCTCCGATACCGAACGCATTCTCGCGAATGAGCTCTTCCCAACGCCTCATGGTGGGGTTTAATTCTTTCAGAAGAATTTGATTTGCGAAGATGTGCACATTGCGAGATTTGATTTTGCGGGTTGTAGTGTCACGTTCCAACCCGAGGAGATGACGAATTTCGTCAGGAGTGGGAAGTTCAGAACGATATGGGCCATCAGTCGGTCGACACCGTTCAAGGGATTCGAGATCCCATTCATTGGTGAAGACCGCTTGACCACGGAAAGGAATGCGAAGAATTTGGGCGAAATGCTCAAGAGAAGGAGTGATGAATCAATGTTGAATCATGAAGGAGATGAGAAGAGTACCATCGTTATCGGTTTGGACCGTAACTTGGCTATAGAAGTCGACGATAAAACGAGGAATGATGGGTTCATTAATTTCGAAAAGGCAATTAAAATTTATGCTAGAAAACAAACGATTGATGAAGTCGGATTGAGAATAAGCTAGATGAACGGTTCGACCCTCGTGGATATTTCTATCCTCGATTTGCTTAAAGAAATGGGCTATAGTGGGGGAAGTAGTAGGAAGTTGGGAGACTTTAGGAATGTAGTTTCGGGTAAGAGCAAGATCATCACCTTTAGGCATTTTTACCTATCCACGATAACAATAGACAAAATTACTACAAGTAAAAATAAAATAATATGTATGCATTATTTTTGACATAAGTAGGAACATAAACAAACTTCGACTCTAAGACCTTAATCCTAAGAGGTTGTTTACTATGTTCCATATTTTTATTTATAACTCGTTCTAGATATATTTTATGATGCTAAATGAGTAGTTATGGACTAATCCAAACGCCCCTTTTGACATCTTAATATATATCGTGAAATTGAGCTAGATGTACATTGTTTGTATAACTAGCCATTTCTTGCGAGTTTCTTATGCATGTGACTCGTTTGTAAAAGATAGTTTATATTTTGTTATGAAAAAGACGTTTTTCTAACTAAACCAAACGCTTCCTTATCTAAATGACGTATTACTAAATTATCAATATATATATGAATTATATATCTTGACAACTTCTAATTGCACGTTTAATGTTTCTAGACTTGACCATATCTAGTAAGAATTGTAACTAGTTTATTTCGACGTTATTTGGACTTAATCCAAACACCCTCTTATCGTATATAAAATAATTTTTACTTTGACGAAAAATATATTTACATATTACAAAAATTGTGGAAGCATAATGTGATCAATATTACCATGTTTTTATATCATTAATCAACAATGTATTTAAGAAAATTTTTGAAAATAGATTGTTTGAAATTTCTCAAAAATTTTTGACAAGAGGGTTTATGATTATTAGTTTTAGGTGTTTATTATACATCCTAATCCTAAGGTAAGCATTTAGTTATGTTATTCCTAAGCTTAATTCAAAAGAAAAGCAATTTTGGAAAAGTGTAAATAAAATGCATAATCATGAATGTGACCAATTTAGATGAAATTAGACCAAATGTGTTATGAAAAACTTACAAAATGTGTTGTTAATCGAGTTGGTAACAAAAGCCCTTTGCGAAATGATCTTGGTTTGATGATTTGGAAGTGGGTTTTTAGTGTTTATGGGGTTTTGGTCTCGTTACAGCAGCAGTAGAAATGAGAGGGATGAGCAAATGGAGTGTTTGGCAAAAGAAAAAGAAGGAAAAACGGGTTTTGAAGTATCAGATGGCCGGTCACCTTAAACATTAAGGTGACCGCCCTACTAATAAGGCCGGTACCCTTAATTTTAAGGGTACCGCCCTCCCATTTTGGATTTTGGCGATTTTTGTGGCATTGTTTCTCAAGAAAAAAAAAATCAATAAAGTATATATATATATATATATATATATATATATATATATATATATATATATATATATATATATATATATATATATATATATATATATATATATATATATATATATATTAGATTTATATTTAATCGAAAATACGTTGAAAGGTTTACGCACGAGTGGAATTACTTGACACTTTTATTTGGCATTTCGTCAAATAAAATTACTTGATAACTTTGGATAAAGTTAATCAAGCCGTCAAGTGGACGAGAGATGTTTGTGGATGGTATATGTATATATATATATTATATTTTAGATATCTAATATATATATATATATATAATATATATATAAATATATATTATGAATATATATATATATATAATATGGTTATT
>LBNU01027069.1:136756-165033 GCA_014162995.1 Artemisia annua | reverse complement strand
GGCCCTGTGAGTTGAGTATCTCCAACCTCACTCCAGCTAACGGGTGATCTACACTTTCGTCCATAAAGAGCTTCGAACGGTGCAGCCTTGATGCTTGCGTGATAACTATTGTTGTAGGAGAATTCGACTAATGGTAAATGTCGATCCCAACTACTTCCAAAGTCAATCACACACGCCATTAGCATATCTTCTAGAGTTTGTATTGTTCGTTCGCTTTGACCATCCGTTTGTGGGTGGTATGTCGTACTCATATCCAGATTTGTATCCAACGCCTTTTGGAGTGACTTCCAGAACCCCGATGTAAATCGGCTATCTCTGTCGGATATAATTGAAATAGGCACACCATGTCTACAAAAAATCTCTTTCAAGTATAGCCGAGCAAGTTTCTCCATACCGTCGGTTTCTTTTATTGGTAGGAAATGAGCAGATTTCGTCAAACGATCCACAATGACCCAAATTGCATCATACCCACTTGGAGTTCTAGGAAGCTTAGTGATGAAATCCATGGTGATTCTTTCCCATTTCCAAATAGGAATATCAGGTTGTTGAAGAAAACCGGCTGGCTTTTGATGTTCCGCCTTTACTTTCGCACAAGTTAGACACTTACTAACATAGGTGGCAATCTCGGCCTTCATATTGGGCCACCAATACAGTTGCTTCAGATCGTGGTACATCTTATCTGAACCCGGATGGATAGAATATTTGGATTTGTGAGACTCGTGCATGATTAAGTCACTCAAACCTCCAAACAACGGTAACCAAACACGATTACCAAAACATCGGGTTCCATCGGGACGAGTCTCAAATATTGGTTTGATCCCCTGCCCGAGATTCTCGGCTTTCACATTTTCTTCTTTCATTGCTTCTTCTTAAGCCTTAAGAATTTGTTCCGGTAACTTCGGGAGAATTGTGGTCGTCATGACCAAGGATCTAACACGTAATGGTTTTGCCCTTTCCTTTCGGCTCAAGGCATCAGCCACCACGTTTGCTTTCCCTGGATGATAACGGATATCACAATCGTAATCGCTTAGGAGTTCGATCCATCTTCGTTGTCTCATGTTAAGCTCTTTTTGATCGAGGATGTAATGGAGACTCTTGTGATCGGTATACACCGTACACTTCGTACCGTACAAGTAGTGTCTCCATAGTCTAAGAGCAAAAACTACAGCACCCAATTCTAGATCATGGGTCACATAGTTTTCTTCATGAGTTCTCAATTGTCGAGAAGCATATACTATGACCTTTTGTCGTTGCATCAATACTGCTCCAAAACCTTTATTCGATGCATCACAATAGACCACAAAATCTTCCGTCCCATCCGGTAGTGCCAAGATGGGTGCACTACAAAGTTTCTGTTTTAATGTTTGGAAAGCCTCTTCTTCGTCTTTACCCCACACGTACTTCTTATTTTTCTCGGTCAACTTGGTAAGAGGTTTGGCTATTAAAGAAAAACCTTCAATGAATCTTCGATAATAGCCGGCAAGTCCTAAGAATTGCCTCACTTCTGTTGGTGACTTTGGTGAAGTCCAATTTTGGATAGCTTCAATATTTGAAGGATCCACATGAACACCTTTACGATTGATCACATGGCCGAGAAATTGTACAGATTCTAGCCAAAATTCACATTTCGAGAACTTGGCGTACAATTGCTCCTTTTTGAGTAACTCCAAAATAATCTTCAAGTGTTCCTCGTGTTCCTCTTTGCTCTTGGAGTAAATCAGGATGTCATCAATAAATACAATTACAAACTTGTCGAGATACGGCTTGCACACTCGATTCATCAAGTCCATGAATATCGCGGGTGCATTTGTCAATCCGAAAACAATTCTTGTAGCTGTTCCGATAGCTCCTTCATTTCTGATGGTGCTAAACGATAAGGTGCACACGCCACAGGTGCAGCGCCGGGCACTAATTCACTTTGGAACTCTACTTGTCGATGTGGTGGAAGTCCCGGTAGATCGTCGGGAAACACTTCCGAAAAATCGGACAATCGGTACATCTTCTAATCGTCTTTCGATTGATCCCTTCTCTATCACTTGTGCTAGATACAATTGGCACCCTTGTCCAATGTACTTTTGGGCCTTGATACGAGATATGACTTTTAGTTGAGACTTGCCTCTATCGCCTTCGATTATTAGTGTTTTGTTGTTGTGTGGGATGCGAACAATCTTTTCACTACAAATAATTGCCGCGTTTCGGTAGGATAACCAATCCATTCCAATAATGACAACAAAAGTACCAAGTTCAATTGGCATGAGGTCAATACTAAATGGATGGTTCGCTAGAATTATGGTACAACCCTTTAGAATAGTGTTGGTACTAACCAATTTGCCATTGGCTAATTCTACTTCGTAACTATAGTTTAACTTAATCGGGTTAATATTTATCAGCACACTAAAACTAGTGGACACAAAGCTCTTGTC
This sequence comes from Artemisia annua, assembly GCA_014162995.1. Taxonomy (NCBI): domain Eukaryota; kingdom Viridiplantae; phylum Streptophyta; class Magnoliopsida; order Asterales; family Asteraceae; genus Artemisia; species Artemisia annua. The sequence continues at coordinate 162,610 of LBNU01027069.1, read as the reverse complement.
GGAACCCGAATCAAATAAAACTTTAGCATAATGATTATTGAGTAGAAACGTACCCGTCACAACATTCGGGCCTTGCTGCTCTCCCATTGCATACGCCTTAGCACGATTATTCCCACCTTTATCATTTCCTTTGCTCGGACAATTGTTACTCTTGTGCCCTTTCTCCCCACAGCCATAGCAAGTTACCACCTCACCTTTATCATTTCCCTTGTTCGGACAATTGTTACTCTTGTGCCCTTTCTCTCCACAGCCATAGCAAGTTATAATTGGCTGTGTATTAGCACTAGTAGCGGTAGCCTTACCCTTACAATCGATTGCCATATGACCGTTCTTTCCACAAGCGGTACATTTCACATTGCAGTAACCAGAGTGATGTTTCTTGCAACGATTACAATATGGATGATTTCCAGCATATCCACCTTTTCCAGTTGGAGCATCAGTCATTGCCTTCGCATTCTCTTGTCTTTTATTTTGCTGATGGTGATCATTGTTGCGACCCTGGTTGTTGTCGTTGTTTCCTTTCTTGTCATCATCCCACTTTCTTTTGTGTTGATGGTTGTTGTTATTGTTGTTCGCATTCTGAGCCATTCCATACTCTACCACTTGAGCCATAAGTTTTTGAGTGATAACAATAGCTGCATCTAGAGTTTGTGGATTAGAGGATGTCACGTCTCCCTTAATGCTTCTTGGAAGACCCTTAAGAAAAGCTTCCATTTCCTTCTCGAAATTCGGTACCATACTAGGACACAAAGCTTTCAACTCTTGAAACCTTCGAATGTAAGTTTCGACATCATAATTCTTCACTTTTAAATCATAAAACTCGGTTTCAAGCAACCTTACTTCACTACGAGGACAGAACTTATTAGTTGCCATTTTCTTGAAATCGGTTCATGTAGTTTCATAAGCTCTTTCTATCCCGATGGGTTGAGCATATGAGTTCCACCAAGACTTAGCATATTCTATCATAGTGCCCACGGCGTATTGAACTTTGCAATCTTCTGAGCATTTACTAAGTATGAACGTGTTCTCGATACTTTCAAACCAGCGGATCAATCCAACCGCCCTTTCAGTTCCCTTAAACTTAATAGGATCACAACCCAGAAATTGTTTATAAGTTCAACCACGCACCACAGCGCCAATTGCAGCCCCAGCGGCTCCAGCACCGCCACCGGCAGCCCCGGCGGCTCCAGCACCGCCACCGGCAGCCCCAACGTCATTAGCCCTTGCAGCACGATCCTCGGCTAAAGCCTGGGCAACACTGTCAGCGACTAGCTTTCGAATTTCTGCGTTAGACATTTTCTTTGGCGGCATGATTCTATCACAACACAAGAAAATTTTGATGAGTATTTATACAATGACATAGATATATTCATGCATTAGTAAATTGAATATGAAGGATTTCACAACAATATAGAATAGAATTTAAGAGAATATAACTTCATCATTCATTACAGAAGATTAATACATTGTTGGTTTGTATTACAAAATATGACGAAGTCATTACATTCAACGATACTAGTTACTAACTAATAGTAATTTACCAGATGGAAGAAGAACAACGAAATACAACAAGAGAAATACAAGTACATAAACTACTAATGGTCACGAGGTGATCCACGAGATACAACAAGAGAAATACAAGTACATAAACTACTAATGGTCACGAGGTGATCCACGAGATACAACAAGAGAAATACAAGTACATAAACTACTAATGGTCACGAGGTGATCCACGTGGCTCGGGTGGTAAGGTCTCCCCATACACCGCTAGCACGTCGGTGACATCACATGACCTCTCATCATCATACCCCAATCGGACCATCTCCTCCCAGTGATCATAGGCCCATCGCCTCATCTCATAAAGATCCTTCTCAAGGCTATCATTTCTCATACGGTCGAACTCACGAGACAACTTAACATCTTCTAACTGATGTTTCAACTTCTTATTTTCAGCCCTTACTCCCTCATCATCCCACTCTCGAAAACGTTTACCCAACAAATCCACTTCACTCTTATTCTTATCTTGTTGCTGTTCCACTATACCCAAATCAAGATCAAGTAAATTCATGCGGTGATGCGCAAGTCTATCCTTAGACAAAGAACGTTCCCCTTCTAGTTCTCTCACCACCATTTGTCTTTCTAATACCATAACTTTTCCATAAAGAGAGTTAATATCTCTCCTCATGTAACTAGGCACGAGCTCTTCGGCCTCATAAGTGATAGGAGCAGAAGAGGATGATCCACCCCTTTCATAAATACCTCTAGGAAACATACGTCTTACAAGTGGTACTTGTGTAATAGTACCTACAGTAGCAATCTCATCAGTTTCCGGCTCGGAATCAGAAGAAGTATCCGATAGTGGAGGTGGTGGATAAGGCGAACCCGGTGCCTCATACAGATGAATTAGTTCAGGTTCATCCATTTCCTCATCGGAGCTTACATCTTGAAACATTTGCTCTTCTACCTCTTCCTCTTCATCCTCAAATGGCTCCTCTTCATCTTCATCCTCAAGGTCGGGATGAAGGTGATTAGGTAGTGGAGGTAGAGGTTGAGCGGGTGCAATCTCGGGTTGAGCCGGCTCGACTTCTAAAAGATCTAACGCTTGATTAGGAGGAATCGGGAGTGCCATGACAATCTGAAAAATCATATATATATAAAGTTAGAATATGGAGAGAAATGTTATTATGAAAATAAGATTTGACATAAGTAAGTGAGTAAAATAATGTTTGTTAAATCGATAAGCAAGAATTAGATAAATATTACATGTACAAATGATAATATTTATTTTGCGCATATGTACAACAATGGCGCAATCAAAGAGTTGTGTAGATTAGATTTTTGGATAAAGTTTAAAATTTTCATGAATACAACAAGAAGTTTTTATACGTAAAGTTTAAATATATATAAGGAGTGATATTTCACGGATTATCGAATAAGATAGAAAATAATTATAACGCTTATAATTATTTCTAGTATAGCATGATCAAGATGTATATATACGAGGGAGAAATAGGAAGCTCGGGAGTAGGCGCGCATGGATATCGAACAAGATGATGGAAGCTCATGATTTTTAAAGAAAATAAACGATTATAGTCTAGGTTTTTAAAAACAAAAAGACCTAGTTCACTATAATTTGTGCTCTGGTACCAATCTATAACACCCCCATTTTCAGGATCGCAGCGGAAGGGACATGGGGTGCTATATATCGATAACATAGTACAAACAAAATAAACAAGTTTCATACAAGAAATATTTAATAAACATACACCTTAAAAGGTTATTTAAGTTTTACAAGAGGTCCCAAAAGTTTACAAAGCTTGAAAGTACATAATATATTAAAAGTCTTAATCATTTAAGTAAATGATAATTTATTTAAAACATGAGCCATCTTGATTGATAATCTTTCCTTGCGCGGCCCATCCAAGCTGAGATTACCTACGGACCTGAGATAAACATGCTAAAAGTCAACAATGATGTTGAGTGAATTCATAGAGTTTAGTAATAATAAATTGATTACAAGCATTAGTCATCGGGTAACAAGTATGATCGGTACTTGTCGGGTTATCAGATTATAACATAGAGCTCATGAAACCGAACCTTAACCAAGTTTTATCATTTGCCCCGATAGGGTAATATTTGCCATTTACCACATATTCTCAATATTATATGACCGTTGAAAGATGGGCGCTACCCATTCGGCCAGGCTGGTCAAAGCCCAATATGCATATTTATAATATTAGCGTTTTCCACATAATTAACGGTTCATGATGGGGACTTAATTGGCAAGAGACACTCAATGTCTCATAATCATGTATTTGGGTCAAGCATACCAAAAAGCTACTTGTATTCGTTTTGTAAAACTAGCATGTATCCCCCTCGCGAGGTTTATAAAACATTTAAAAGATTAGAAGCGAGGCTATAAACTCACTTGTAGTGTTGGTACTAAGTGTAAGGAACGGATGTGGCAAACAAGGCGCGTTCACAAGCCGCAACCTATCATGAATGAATATATTCTAACTTAGAGTTTATAATGATGTTATGAATGCAAATGTATATGCCATTTATACCACTCGTTTTGTTCTCAAAAAAAATATATATATTGTTGTCGAAAATATAATTTACATCTTCGTACAAGGTCATAGTGAATATTACATGTTCATATAGTCTAATAATGTTATACGGTAGTTATATAGTGAAATATAGGTTTTAGACGTAAAATATAACACTTAGACAAATTCTGAAAATGGCTCAAGTGGCCTCGGAAAACTAGTTGTAGAATACAGTAGATTATGAATTAGGGAGTAAGCTTTACATTTCTGGAAACCTTGTTACAATACCTAGAGGTCATAGCACTGATGTTTCTCCCAATTGTGTATAGATTTTGAAATAAATAGTCGTAAAGTAGGGTGTTTAGGCCAAAACTGCCATTTCTGGGCAGTTTTTATGAAAGTTTGAGAGGTCACGAAATGCAGGTTACTTGTCCAAATGATAAATGGTCAATTGTTTTGAAAAGTACTCCAGGAGTACTAACTTTTGTTCCTTGGAGTCCCAACTCCAGAACTGAGTCATTTGACGGGAAAATGGGCTCAAACATGGGTGTTTACATAGTTCTTGTTTATACTTAGAAAATTTTCTGAGTAATGTGCTGTTGGTATTTTAGTGAAACAATAACTTTCGAAAAATCATAACTAATTCGTTATAAGGCCGATTTTCATGTTCTTTATATCTCCGAAAAGGTAAAAAGGCATACAAACATATTTTCAATAGTTTGGCAAGTTTTGAAAAGGTCTAAGGTTTGTTTTTCGTCAAACTAATTCGTGCATCAGCAAACATTTTTCCGGAAAATAAATAAGGTTAGTGTAATTTTGTTTTTAGCATATCTCCTTCGTTATAAGTCCGTTTTTAGTGATTCAAAAGGCCATAGTTTCGTCTAAGAATGTATTTTCTTTATCTTGGGTCAAAAATGGGTCCAAACCTACCGAGTTTTCTGTATTTTTAAAATAAGACCAGAAGCTTATATATATTGTCTAAAATGGTTTTCTCATCCTATAACTAATCCAATTTCATCATCAATCAACTCCAACAATCCCATAATCTACCATACACCTCCTCAAGGTGTCATGGGTTCCTAAATTACATCAAACACATCTCTACACCAAAACACTATATATATATATATATATATCTCATAAAATTTAATAAAACATAAAATTAGAGTGGTATAAATTACATCTACTTGCATGCATGTAAAAATTGACTAGGATATGGTAGAAACATATCAAAAACATGAAAATTTAATGAATTACTCACTTGGAAGATTACTTAGTTTATTATGAAGAAAACCCTAACTAATCCATAGGTTTATATTTCAAAACCTTGTAATGGATGTTTATAACTACTTGGAAATTATTGTTCTTCAAAAATCTCTTCTTCTTGGTGGATTTGAATATGGAACAAGCTAGGGAGAGCACCAAAGAGAGTTGGAAAACTTTTATTTGATCTAAATTTCTTGCATGCAAAGGTTGTTAGTAGTTTAGGTGTTAGTGGGATTTTAGTTAGTGGATTTAGGAGGACACATGGTGTCCTTGGGCACCTCATGGCCGGCCACCTCACTTGAGGTGGTTGTGTTTGTAGTTTTTTTCCCACTTTGTTTTTACGGGGTACCGTTTAGTGCATAGCTTGAGTAGTTTTGACGAATTCGGGTACCGGGTTAATTAGAAATAACTTTTAATGGTACCATTGTGACATAATACAATTGTAAAAATTATAAAAATACAATTTTTGTAGATAGTGGATTTTCAATAACTTTCACTTTATTATTACGAATACCTTCGTAGTTATATGTTTTTGATAATTTTAAGTAATAAATTCCCAAAATAAAAGTGAAGGTATAAATTAGGATTACAAAGAAAAATAGTGGAGTATATGAAATGTAGAGTGGACATAGTATAGTCGTGGTCGAAAGAATTGGATGTACACGGATAATGTGACATNATATATAGTCGTAGTGAAAGAATTGGATGTTTACGGATAACTTTCTACGAAGTTGTTTTATTAAAATGGAATAGTTATTAAATAAACTATTATTTAAATTATAAGACATGAATTTTTGAGAAATGTCACAGCTGCGTACGAGGATAGGGTCCCACTTCCTGCAGTTTGTTCTTCAGAAGTAGATTTCAGCAGAATGGGACAGCTGCAGCTTCTGAAAGTGGAGTTGGAATTTATCAGAGGTATAGAGAATGAAGTTTGTTTGATAAAGTATTTACTTGATAGTTCACCCTTGCTAAAGAAGATGGATATTTATGTCGACTCATTGGAAGTGCGCGAGCTCGGTGGTGACAAGGGAGAGAAGAATTTTGCAACAAAGTTGTTGAAGCTCCGCCGAGCCTCTACTTTAGCTGAAATAGATATTGTCTGGTATTAGCATTTTGAACTTGTTCTTTTGTGGCAACACTCTTAAGTTTGCTTGTGCCAGATACGATTGTGGGACAGACCTATGTAAGTGGTTAAACTTTTATTGCTGTTATGGTTGAGGCAACAAAAGGAAGTTAGTTCAATTACTCTCTGTTACAACATAGGTTTTTTAAACCCCCGATGAAAATTCTAAAACTTAGATCAATGAGAAAGGTCCACTTATGCTTATGACTCAAATGAAATATGATCCTATCTCCGGAGAGCTTACATCATATATCACGTATGCAATGATCAAGGATCAGGCAAAATGCTTTTGGCTAGCAGAATGGAACCACAAAGTATTTAATAGCTATTACCATGCTTATTGTGTCTGAATGTCGTTTTTAGCGATTTATGTATGAATAGGTCCTGATCGCTTTCTCTTCGTCATAACTTTTCCCCCCATAGATGAAATAGTACTCTGCTGCTTTACAGGCTAAACTACTTTCTGGTCAATTTTGAAAGTAAAAATCTTTTATATTTGTCATAGGCCCCACAGATTTGTTTATGCAGGTCAAGCTATCAGGACTTGTGGATTTGCCATAAGTTGGTACAAAGGGATCTCATTATATAATTGTGCACCAAAATGATAGAAATGACGAAAAGCATAACTGGCTGAAAGTTAAAAGTAACACGAAAGTTTTGTTTGAGATCACTAAAAAATTAGAGTGGTAATTTGTTTTTTGGTTGTAAGAAGTCTAAAATTCTAAACTTAGTATTTAACTACGGACCCATTAAGTTTGATAACTTTTGGGAGGGTGTCTACATGCACATTTTCAATGCGATTGTGTAATTTCATGAACTACAGATAATGAAACATATCTTATTCAGAAAGAAAAAAAATAGAGACACAATCAGCGTGAAAAAAACTCGAGATTAACTCGATCTAAACCAGTCAAACTCGAGCTATTCGAGTATAGGTTTTTCAACTTTCAAGTCAAGCTCGTACATTCAAATACCTGCCTTTCTTCTAGCATTATCAAGTTTGCATCAATATACATACCCTTGTGTACGTGTGTGTACATTCACACAATTGTCATTCAAACTAATCAAGTCGAGTTGAACCCAAAATCTTCGACGGTGTCACTTAATTACCTTAATTATTAGGTTACCATTAATTCACTTCTCATAATTGAGTAGAATCTCGAAATCAGTTCTTTTCTCAATCACATTTTCCATGACCACCCATCGACTTAAAAAAAATAAAAAATAATAAAATAATAAAAAATAAAATAATCTCACCTTCTCAACCAAAATCAAAACCACAAAATCATTAAAAATAAATAAAAATAATAAAATAATAAATAATAAATCCCATCTCAAAAAGAGTCATCTTGACTTCATTGATTTTACCAAGTTTCTTTTTCTCTTCATCTTTTAACTTTAAAATTGTTTTTACAACTTCTAACTTAGTTTCAGATCTACCATCATAAAAACAAAATCACCATTTATAATCACCTCCCACAAGTCAAGATCCTTAGAACTAACATAAGTCTTAAGACAGGTTTTCCAAAAACAGCAACGGTGGATTATATAGAGCACCCTTCTCTGTAGTTCTCTTGAGCCATGGATCTTACTCAACTTTTTACAAAAATTAGTTTAGGATTTTAAATTTTTGAAAAAATAAAATTTCACTTTAAAATGCCTTTGTAGAAAGGTTTTAACGCTTGAAAACTTGAGTAACCCGCTCTGATACCAATTGTAAACCCGTAAGGGGTGAATACGTTCTTTTTGACTTATTTTAGGTTTAAGTAATTTAAGTCTCATGTTTGTATTTGAGTGTATGAGCAATCTACCAATATAAAGAGTATGTAGAGAGTAGATAGGAGAGAGATAGAGACACCAAGCTTTATACCGGTTCAGGATAAGGTGTTTAAATCATCCGTATTTTCAGTTGTGAATACTTAATATCTATACTATTCACTGGTACACAATCCTTGTGGTGGATTAAACCGTACAATCTTCACTCCACCAATATGCACAAAGATCAATGCTCACTAAGAAAGAACTACTACCCAACGGAGTTCCGCACCCAGGACCACCCACAAAGACCTCGCGATTCGACCTGCCGCTAAGACCACAAAGAAATTCCCCCAAGGAAGCAACAAACCCCAACTTGACCTTCATCTGATCAAGGCTTGACCACCGAGGTACATGACTTTTACACCCTTGCGTATTCGCACCATATATGTCTTTTCACTTCTTATCCGAACACAAACTAGACTTTACAAATGAATGAGAGTTTAGTGTTCGATAAAACCTAACCTATCCTAAGGACTCAACCTTAAGAAGAGAGTGTAAGAACTCTCGACACAACACACAGTAGTTGATTAGGTTCTTGTGATTCTTTTTTTACGAAGAAGCTTGCTTTCAAGTCATTACATAAATTGAGAATAAATTGACCTTGTTACCTAACTTTGTAGAAATTGGGAACTTTGTTTCCATTATATATATTTAACCCATTATTTTATCACCACAAATACTAAGATACTCTAAATATTAGAAAAGACTAATTTGAAAATGATGTGATTTGTACACTCTTTTTTTATTTACACACCAATCTATGCAATAATTCTATGTTGCTTTATCAGGTTGTACATTTAAATGTGCAAATAAAAAATAAAAGTGTTTAAGTCGATTCTCATTTGAAAAGACTATTGAACCGTTTTAAATTTTTAATGTTTAATAATAAAGTCAATGTTTGATGCGATGTTGATGTAACAATACTATTATGTAAATTTATTTTCTAAATATATAGGCTATGTTTGGCAACAAGCTTATCGGGGATTATAAGGCTTTGAGCTTTTAAAATAAGTTGGTTTATAAAATAAGACTTGTTTGTCACACAGTCTTATGAAGGATTATGACTTATAAAATAAACCATAAGCCTCTATAAGTCCAAGGCCGTAAAAAAGGGCTTATACCTTATAGGGGTTTATAGCTAGTCAAATACTTAAATACCCTTTAAAATATAATGAATTATCACGTCCTTTAAAATATAATGAATTATCACGTAAAAGATGAAAATATATGTGAATTTAATTAGATGTATTTTTATGCGATTTTACATTAGTAAGCTTCAGCTGTAACTAATTCGTCAAACAGCTTTATAAAAATATAAGATTCGGCTTTCGGCTTATAATATAAGCCCCACCCTCAGCCTCCGCCAAACATTCCCCAAACTTTAATAAGTAGTGAGCTTAAATTTGTTTTAAAATATAATAAACTGAAAAAGAATAAAGAAATACCCCTAATTCAGGCGAACAGTAGACACAAAAAATAAAGTGTGAGAGAAATGGGATAGTGCTCCGGCGAAGTGGGTTTTGTTTCTAAACATTTTAATATTTTATATATGTAATCTGCTACTCCGGTTTATTAAGGTTGGTAGTGACAACTGTAGTTTAAAAATATTTCATTTTTGTTATGTTTTATCTGATTGCTTAATCACAATGACAATAAGCTGTGTAACACAACATGATTCCTTAGAGTGTGCTTGGTATTTGCTTGTTTTTTCTGCTTTTAGCTTTTAACCTGAACCTTTTATAGTTGGATTTTACTCAAGGGGTGTTTGGATTAGCTTATTTTATAGGCTTATGAGCTTATTTGAATCATTTTTCCGGTTATGAGCTTATGGCTTAAATAAGCCATAAACTCAAGTTGTAAGCTCATAAGCCAAAAAAAACATTTACACCTTCCATCATCCATCACAGCGCGTTAACCTTGTTTCCGTGAAATGAACAGTTGATTCACCTTCCATCACAACGCGTCAACCTTTATAAATTGAATTGTTTTTGCTGAAAGTGGTGAATTTTGTTAATGACTTATTAACATAATAACATTACATAAGAACGCCAAAAAAGTCCCCTTGGAATTTTATAGTGAGCCTAATCGAGAGACATGCAAACACAAATACAAACATGAGACTAATCCACATGACCATGTGACTATGCAACAACAGCGTTCAGATTAACTAGTTCTTTATGTCATCAACTAGTCGCAGATGTACTTGTCGTAGCTGTGCCACTTCATTCACTCCATGGGAATTTTTAGCCTTTAAAATAACTAATCTTTCAGGACTTGTGCTTATCACTTTTTTTACACAAAACTTCCCAAGGCCATCAACTAGTTGCAAATGTACTTGCCACCGCAAATTGTACTTATCACTTCTTTACACAAAATTTCCCACGGCCTCTACTCCTTTCGGAACTGCCTTATGTTCCTTCCTGCCATCTGTTTCATTTCCTCTCATACTTTAACAGAGTAATCAGACTTGAAAAACAGGCGATCATGTGAATCGATATCGATGTTACATGGGCATACATCTGCTAACCTGGATACCATTTAAACAGTGAGGTCTCCCATGAACCACTATCCGTAAGACCTAAGTATGTTTGGGAATACAATGAGAATCCCAGACAACATTTTCCCATTTCACTTTAGGACCTAAATCACTTGTATATCTTTCTGATGTACAGCAAACTTTAAGTTCTTCCTTTCCCATCTACCCAATTTATACTGTCCTATTTATGTGGCTCAATTTTTGTCACCAGTAAGTTTGCAATCACTGGGAACTTTCTTTCCCATCCTTCTGGCCACCTCCATGTATCACTATTTATCATATCAGCAACAGTAGTTGTATCAGCAAGTCTTGCTGGATACACATCTGTCTCCTAATGTATCTATGATAATGGCTTTTTCGTTATGTAATTTGAGTTTTATATCTATCTTGTATGATTATGGTATCTGTGTATTCTTTGGCCTAATAGATAGCTTATTAGAAAATAAACCATGGGATTCTAAAAACAATGAAATTGTAGTATATGTGCAAACATGGGATTTGGATGTTTATTCCTTCTATATATGTTAATGACTTTTATATCTGTCTTCTTGCTAGAAAAATGAAAGGTGTTCGTGGACGTGTTCGGGGGTCGCGTAAAGTATCCAAGCTTGCACCAAAAGATGTTCTTAGCACCATGCCAGAGGAAGTGATAGCAAATATTTTGCATTGTTTGCCATTACAAGATGCTGTGCAGACAAGTATTTTGTTAAAAGACTGGAAGTTTAAGTGGACTATGATGACCCAACTCGTATTTGATGAAAACTTCCGTGAGTATTTAGAAGCGAGAGGAAACGAGAATGACTATGAGTGGATTATAAGTAGGGTTCTCCTTCTTCTTAATGGTGCCATAACTAAGTTTGTTCTCTACTTACCAGATGACTATAGAGTGGATGTTAAGCATATTGATAATTGGATTATCTATTTGTCCAAAAAAGGAATCAAGGAGTTCACTTATCTTGCCGGCGGAGCAGAACTCGAGCTAACCACCCATCTTTTCTCTTGTCTAGAGCTAACACATTTGGAGCTTGATAACTGTATATTGTGTCCGTGGCTTGAGTTTGGTGGTTTTCCAAATTTATTGAGTTTGAACTTGTCGAATGTATTCTTTGAAACCAACAAATTCTGGGAGCTTCTTACTCGCTCTCCGTTATTGGAGATTTTAAAACTTCAGTCAAATGATACAGGGAAAGAGAAAATAAAACAAGCTGAGATTGCAAAACTTGAAAATCTCAACATTTTATCTTTAGATCTGTGCGAAATCGAAAATATGACGATGATCACCAGTTCCAGTATCTTTCAACTTGTGGGTTCTTTACTCAAACTTCAAGAACTGAGTCTATATTTTCATGACTGCGAGGTAAGTTTGAGTTGGATCTTTGAAATTTATTTTACGAAATATCGCAACATGCCTATTAAATTATCTAACAAATTAGATTGGCTCTCTGTGTAGACATTGGCAGATGCTGAATACAGGGTCCCGACGTCCTTACCCTGCCTCAAGACACTTAACTTGCACAGTATAGATTTTATGAGTGAATGTGATACTATGATAGCTATTGACTTGATTTGTAGCTCTCCAAATTTGGAGACCCTGTCAATCGAAGTGAGTAGAATGCATTATAAATTATGATAGTGAATTATCGGTCATCTCCAAATCTCATAGTTTTGCATATAAATACTGCCTAATTTTGTAGGCTGCGTACGAGGATAGTGTCCCACTTCCTGCAGTTTGTTCTTCAGAAGTAGATTTCACCAGAATGGGACAGCTGCAGCTTCTGAAAGTGGAGTTGATATGTATTAGAGGTATAGAGAATGAAGTTTGTTTGATAAAGTATTTACTTGATAGTTCACCCTTGCTAAAGAAGATGGATATTCATGCCGACTCATCGGAAGTGCGCAAGCTCGGTGGTGACAATGGAGAGAAGAATTTTGCAACAAAGTTGTTGAAGCTCCGCCGAGCCTCTACTTTAGCTGAAATAGATATTGTCTGGTATTAGCATTTTGAACTTGTTCTTTTGTGGCAACACTTTTAAGTTTGCTTGTGCCAGATACGATTGTGGGACAGACCTATGTAAGTGGTTAAACTTTTATTGCTGTTAGGTTGAGGCAACAAAAGGAAGTTAGTTCAATTACTCTCTTTTAAAACATAGGTTGTTTAAAACCCCAAATGAAAATTCCAAAACTTAGATCAAGGAGCAGGGCCGTCCCATAGGTTTCGAGGGCCCTGTGCAATGATAAAAATGAGGCCCCATTTTCTTAAAACATGGAAATCGTCCTCTTGAACGAACAATATTTAATTATGACACTATGGTTATAAATACAAAAACAAAATGTTGACAGCGACCAGAAAAATGCTTTACATGTTTTTTTTGTAAAACGTTAATGCCTAAATCTTGAAATGATTCTACATCATATCACTGCTGACTTTTATAATATCTATTCTATCAATCTCCAAATCCTTCGTACCAACAACATCGTAAATGAAAATTAAAATAGACATAGCAAAAAGATATTAAGAGGAAACAAATCACCACTCCATATAAAGGAGGGTTTTTTCAAACATGATCTTCCTCATTTAATTAGAGAAAAACACGTGTCCCATAATATTCCCAAAAATCCCTCCACCGTCGGATCATTTCTTTTATCCCGCCCAAAATCAATAACAACACAAAACCCTCTTCAGTCATTGATTATCAATCAATTTCCCCCAAATTACCGGATCTCATATCACCTAAACCCTTTTCCAAAAAGTATAACCCTCCATTTAATCAATCATCATTAACCTCAATCAACCAAAAAAGAACATCACCCTCCCTGAATTCTCACCCGCTCCCAAACCCTTTCGATTTCATCAATCAAAATGAACCAACCGCCAGTTTCGATCATGGAATAATGGTTTTTTTTATCCAAAACATCACACCCGGCGTCGTGCTGGAATCCTCTAAAAAAGGTAATTTCATTCAAATGTGTTTTTTAATTTTGATTTTCAAATCATTAAACTCATGATTCTATTATCTGTTTGTGATTGTAGCCTTTGATTTTTGATGTTTAGGTGAATTATGAAGAATCATAATTTTGATTATAAAAGGATGATTGATGATACAAGGTATACTAGATTATCATTTTTTTTTAATAATCGAAAACCCGTTAAAAACCCTAATTTAGTTTTTCATTGATGAGTAATTGTGGATTCTATTCTTAGATGAGCCTTGAATTTTAAAAATATTAAAGGTTGACAATTGAAACTTGACCTTGATTTAGCGTTTATTTGTATTGCTTATCATATTCATGTTCCTCAAATTAATGGTCAGGTTTCTTAAATTAATAAGTTGGTTGAAGGATAATCTGACTCAAGAGCCAATAGACAAAGTGACAAACATCATTGATGTATCAAATAAACATCAATACTAAAATAGTATCCACCCACATAAACACATCCCCATTGTTTAATACGATGTTTATATCCTTAATTTGATTTACATATTTTTATTTTTATTTGAAGTTCAAATAGATTATACGCTGTTAATTCATAACTTGTGATTGATTATACGAATTTTGCCGTGTTATTACGATTTCATACAAACTCTTTGCCAAACACATTTTTTGGGGTTCATATATATGACTGGATTGATTGATGTCATTATAGGTTCTTGTCATTATTGAAAAAATTGGTGTTGGGAATACTACGCAATTACCTCAACATTTGCATGAAGCCGGATACACAATAGCTGGAAAAATGGTATATTGATTACTTTTCAATGTCGTGCTTTTGGGAGCGTTTTCGTTTAACATTTTCTTTTTCCAGCTATATCATATGCAGATAGGATGGCTGATAGGGTGCAGCCTTAAGGAACTGTTGTTATAAATGTTGCTGCTAAGGCTTCACAAGAACTGGAGATAAACTTGGGGGTGAGGTATAGATTGTTTCAACCTTAAAACCCGGCCTCAAACTTCATATATATTTCTCATTTTCATGATTGAATATTTTCTAACAAATTCTCACAACTTCAAGCTTAGCTGAATTTGTCTTACTTTCACCTTTTTTTATCAATGTGAACCACCACCACCGCTGTAACTGTTAGAATTTTATAATTATAACTATCATATATAATAATTAAGAACGAGTAGCACATAATAGCGGAAGCATAGGATCAAGTATAACATATAATAGTTAACTAAAACATAAATAGTAAACGTACCTTATGCAATTCTTGATTGGGAATGAACAAGTGATGAACCCTAATTAGGGTTTATGTAGATCAATGAATAACCCCTTACCTTTTTGTTATTCGATCTCTTGATAACAACAATAGTGTGTTGTTACCTCGTTTGTATGCAAGCATCGAACCTTTCTCCTTAGGGGATAAACCCCACTCCTGCTTCTATTTTTTCAGGCCCCTGAAGGTCCATTGTGAGACTCGAACCTGAGACCTCCCCAAGGATAACGTAGCCCATTTTAGTGTTAAGTTTGAACTCAACCCTGATGCTAGGATAATAAGCGTGCACCAAATTGACAGAAATGCCGAAAAGCATAACTTACAAGTTTTAGTGGTCGAAAGTTAAAAAGAAACACGAAAGTTTTGTTTGAGATAATTTGTTTTTTAGGTGTAAGAAGTCTAACATTCTAAACTCAACATTTAACTACGGAACCATTGAGTTTGATAACTTTTAGGAGGGTGTCTGCATGCACATTTTCAATGTGATTGTGTGATTTCATGAACACAAATGATAATGAAATATTGTGGAAATGATAATGAAACATATCGTCTCATGCACATTTTCAATGTGATTGTGTGATTTCATAAACACAAATGATAATGAAACATTGTGGAAATGATAATGAAACATATCTATTGAAAAAATGAGAGACGCAATCAACTTCAAAAATACTCGAGATTGGCTCGATCTATTGAAAAAATGACAAATCATGACTACAACTACTAATTATATACAGTTTAAGCATTGCTTATAACAAATGGGTACAACTTATAGCATTTCTGACCGTATTTCGTACATTTGTTCAAATATTACGACAGGTAAAAAAAATGATTGAATTTTATGCCGTCCAGTTTTCGCAAGTTCAAATTTTCAGCTTATCGAGTGACCAAATCATCATAGCCAAGCAAGTATTATTGAAATTACTTGTATATACAAATGTAGTCTGTCCAAATTCGTTTCAAGAAATGTACAGACAAACATACTTGAATTCAAACATCAAAACCAAACACATATCCAAATGTAACCTTATACTTAAAGCACAATCTCAAATAACATACCTCTCCAAAAATAAATAATTACATATATATATTTTTATACAAGTTTTTAATATACATGATACATTTCTTATGCATATTTTAAATATATATTAACCCATTTAAAAATAAATAAATAAATAAAATATCTTTAGATAGATATATATCACACCGCAATAACTCTTTCGAGATATTAAAAGATTATAACACAAAAACTTATCTTGAACAAAATTTCAATTTCGATGTCTTTACTTAAAAATAAAAATGTAAACACATTTATAAAAACTTTTCCTGACTAATTTTTTTTAAAGAAAAAAAAAATAGTATAAAAGAAATAATTAAAAATGTAATATGAAAAATACGAACAGTTTTTATATGCATTTCTCATAAAAAACACACACAAAATAAGTGTGAGAAATGGGATAGTTTTCCGTTTTTCTCTTTGGTGGGTAGTTTTGTCAGCTGCCATTTTATTAAGGTTAGTCAAAATTCCGTTTTTCTCTTTGGTGGGTTACAGATCATGTAGATTTGCGATTAAGGTGAAAAAGGTTTGTGGGTGTTTGGGATTGCTTTATCACCATAAGATAGTACTAATAAGCTGTAACACACAATAAGAGGGTGTTTGGGAATTGGGATTGTTTGTTTGTATGCTTTAAAAGTTTAAGGATTTTAAAGTGTTATGAAAACCCGTTAACATTTCTATTTGGGTGAAAAGGATGAATAGTTACCAAGAATATTTACATATGAACACCAAGAAACCAACGACAGTCCCCTTGGAATTTATAGTGATCCTAGACTCTAATATAGATATACATACAAAAACAAATACCAACAGTAGACTAATAACTTCCGTCAAACAATGCCTAATCCTTATCATCATTTGACTATACAACAACAGCATTCAGATTTACTAATTCATTGTGCCGGAAAATAGTTGCAAATGTACTTGCTGTAGCTTTGCCACTTCATTCACTCCATGGGACTTTTTAACCTTCGGAGTAGACTGCCTAATCTTGCACGAATTGTACTTGTCACTTCTATCTTGTTTAGTAAGTCTCCCATGAACCGCCGTATGTTTTGGTATACAATGAGAATTGGGACCACATTTGCTCGTTTCACTTAAGGACCTACATCACTTATATATCTTTTCAGACCTGATGTACAGCAAACTTTGAGATATTTCCTATGCTGTCTATACAATTTATACTGTCCTGTTTATGATGAGGCTAAAGTTTTTGATACCTGTAAGTTTGCAATCAATAGGAAATTTCTTTCCCATCCTTGTGACAACCTCCATGTAACACCACTTATCATATCCGCAAGAATAGTTGTATCAGCAAGTCTTGCTGCATATCTCTTCTGTATGATGATAGTATCTGAAAACATGAAACAGTAGTATATGTTCAAAAACATGGGATATGGATGTTTATTCCATCGTTTTATATTTATGACTTTTATGTATGTCTTCTTATTAGAAAAATGAAAGGTGTTCGTGGGTCACGTAAAGCATCCAAGCTTGCACGAAAAGATGTTATTAGCACCATTCCAGAGGAAGTTATAACCAATATTTTGCATTGTTTGCCTTTACAAGACGCTGTGAAGACTAGTATCTTGTCAAAAGATTGGAAGTTTAAATGGACTTTGATGACCCAACTGGTATTCGATGAGAACTTCTACGAGTATTTAGAGAAGACAGAAGGCTTCTATGATTATTTAGAGAAGAGAGGACACAAAAATCCCTATGGGAAGACTATAAGTAAGCTCCTTTTTCATCTTAAAGGAGCCATAACAAAGTTTGTCCTCTACTTACCAGATGACGGTACAGTGGACGACGAGGTTGTTAATAGTTGGATTATCTATTTGTCCCAAAAGGGAATTAAGGAGTTCACCTATATGTGTTTTAATGGAGGAATGCCTGACTTAACTACCCATCTTTTCTCATGTCTAGAGTTAACACATCTGAAGCTTGACAACGGCCGATTGCATGCGCCGTCTGAGTTTGGTGGTTTTCCAAATTTGTTGAGTTTGGACGTGTCTAATGTATCCTTTGAAAGCTCCAAATGCAAGGAGTTTCTAACTCGGTCTCCGTTGTTGGAGATTTTGAAACTCAGTTTGTATGATCCAGATAAAGTAAAACAAATTGAGATTGCAAAACTTGTAAATCTCAAAACTTTATCTTTGAATCTGTGCGACATTGAAGATATGACGGTGATCACAAGTTCCAGTATCTTTCAACTTGCGGGTTCTTTACCAAAACTTCAAGAACTGCGTCTAAATTTTTATGACTGCAAGGTAAGTTTAAGTTGGATCTTTGAAATTTATTTTTCGAAATATCGCAATATGCCTATTAATTGTCTAACAAATGGCTTTCTTGTAGATATTGGCAGATGCTGAAAACAGGGCCCCGACCTCTTTACCCTGCCTTAAGACACTTGATTTATACAATATAGATTTTAAGAGTAGTGCTGTGGTATCTTGTGCTATTGAATTGATTTGTGGCTTTCCAAATTTGAATTCCCTTTCAATCAAAGTGAGTGGAATGCATATTAGTTTATCGATCATCTTCGTATCTCATAGTTGTGACTTGTTCATTTGATATAGATCTACAAAGTCTTTGTAACACAAAAAGTTATACATAGCTTATAGCATGACAAATCATGACTACAACTTACAGCAATCATACTTATGACTACTAATTATATACACTTTAAGCCTTGCTTATAACAAATGGGTACAACTTATAGCATTTCTGACCATATTTCATACATTGGTTCAAATATCATGACAGGTAAAAAAATGATTGAAGTTTATGCCGTCCAGTTTTCGCCAGTTCAAATTTTCAGCTTATCGAGTGACCAAATCATCATAGCCAAGCAAGTATTATTGAAATTACTTGTATATACAAATGTAGTCTGTCCAAATTCGTTTCAAGAAATGTACAGACAAACATACTTGAATTCAAACATCAAAACTAAACACATATCCAAATGTAACCGTATACTTAAAGCACAATCTCAAATAACATACCTCTCCAAAAATAAATAATTACATATATATTTTTTATACAAGTTTTTAATATACATGATACATTTCTTATGCATATTTTAAATATATATTAACCCATTTAAAAATAAATAAATAAATAAAATAAAATAGAATAAAATATCTTTAGATAGATATATATCACACCACGATAACTCTTTCGAGATATTAAAAGATTATAACACAAAAACTTATCTTGAACAAAATTTCAATTTGTCTTTACTTAAAAATAAAAATGTAAACACATTTATAAAAACTTTTTCCTGACTAATTTTTTTTAAAGAAAAAAAAATAGTATAAAAGAAATAATTAAAAATGTAATATGAAAAATACGAACAGTTTTCATATGCATTTCTCATAAAAAACACACACAAAATAAGTGTGTGAGAAATGGGATAGGTTTCCGTTTTTCTCTTTGGTGGGTACTTTTGTCAGCTGCCATTTTATTAAGGTTAGTCAAAATTCCTGTTGATAGATTTTCATATTTCTATGTTAAATATAACAGATCATGTAGATTTGGATTAAGGTGAAAAAGATTTGGGGGTTGTTTGGGATTGCTTTATCACCATAAAATAGTAATAAGCTGTAACACACAATAAGAGGGTGTTTGGGATTTGGGTTTGTTTATTTGTATGCTTTAAGGATTTTAAATTGTTATGCTTATTAGCTTATTTTGAGCTAAAATAAATAAACAGGTAACAGCTACTACATATTGGAAAGTGCTTATTTCAAAACTACAATCAAATTTTTATTAACCTAAACCTTTTATAACTATACTTTGTTGGAACTTTCTTTTAACGAAATAAGCAAATCCAAATACTATCTACTAAAGTGCTTGTTTTTAAACATCTTATAAGTACTTATGTATAGAAAAACGCATAAGCAGAAAAGAAATAAGCAATCCCAAAGACCCAAACATTCCTCTTAGGAAAAGCGTTTGGAATTGCTCATATCGTAAGGTTTGTAGTGATCCTAGACTCTAATATAGATATGCATACAAAAACAAATACCAACAGTAGACTAATAACTTCGGTCAAACAATGCCTAATCCTTATCATCATTTGACTATACAACAGCAGCATTCAGATTTACTAATTCATTGCTGTCAACTAGTTGCAATTTGCAAATGTACTTGCCGTAGCTTTGCCACTTCATTCACTCCATGGGACTTTTTAACCTTCGGAGTAGACTGACTAATCTTGCACGAATTGTACTTGTCACTTCTATCTTGTTTAGTAAGTCTCCCATGAACCGCTGTTACATAAGTATGTTTTGGTATACAATGAGAATTGGGACCACATTTGCTCGTTTCACTTAAGGACCTACATCACTTATATATCTTTTCGGACCTGATGTACAGCAAACTTTGAGATTTTTCCTATGCTGTCTACCTAATTTATAGTGTCCTGTTTATGAGGCTCAATCTTTGATACCTGTAAGTTTGCAATCAATAGGGAATTTCTTGCCCATCCTTGTGACCACCTCCATGTAACACCACTTTATCATATCAGCAAGAATAGTTGTATCAGCAAGTCTTGCTGCATATCTCTTCTGTATGATGATAGTATCTGAAAACATGAAATAGTAGTATATGTTCAAAAACATGGGATATGGATGTTTATTCCATCGTTTTATATTTATGACTTTTATGTATGTCTTCTTATTAGAAAAATGAAAGGTGTTCGTGGGTCACGTAAAGCATCCAAGCTTGCACGAAAAGATGTTATTAGCACCATGCCAGAGGAAGTTATAACCAATATTTTGCATTGTTTGCCTTTACAAGAAGCTGTGAAGACTAGTATCTTGTCAAAAGATTGGAAGTTTAAGTGGACTATGATGACCCAACTGGTAAGGGTGAGCATCGGTCCGGGACCGGACCGGACCGGACCGGACCGACAAGACCGAAGACCGAATTAAGGTAAAAACCCGGACCGAGACCGAGACCGAATGTGGTCGGTCCGGTCCGGTCCGGTTCGGTCCGGTCCGGTCTTCGGTCGGTCCGGTCCAAATAGGCAATATTTGGCAAGTTTTTTCGGTTTTTTGGTCGGTCCGGACCGGACCGAACCGGACCGACCGGACCGAAGACCGAATTAGCCAAAAGTCCTAGACCGAGGACCGGACCGAATGTGGTCGGTCCGGTCCGGTTCGGTCCGGTCCGGTCGGTTTTGTCGGTCGGTCCGGTCCAACCGGTCCGTTTGCTCACCCCTACCAACTGGTATTCGATATGAAGTTCTATGATGTAAACTTCTATTTTAAGATGACAGGAGACGAAAATCAATATGAGAAGACTATAAGTAAACTCCTTCTTCATCTTAAAGGAGCCATAACAAAGTTTGTCCTCTACTTACCATATGACTACACAGTGGATGTTAAGGTTATTAATAGTTGGATTATCTATTTGTCCAAAAAGGGGATTAAGGAGTTCACCTTTATATGTTGTTCTGGAGGAATGCCTGAGTTACCTACCCATCTTTTCTCATGTCTAGGGTTAACACATCTGAAGCTTGACAACTGCCTATTGCATCCGCCGTCTGAGTTTAGTGGTTTTCCAAATTTGTTGAGTTTGGACGTGTCTAATGTATCCTTTGAAAGCTCCAAATGCAAGGAGTTTCTAACTCGGTCTCCGTTGTTGGAGATTTTGAAACTGAGTTTGTATGATCCAGATAAAGTAAAACAAATTGAGATTGGAAAACTTGTAAATCTCAAAATTTTATCTTTGAATCTGTGCGACATTGAAGATATGACGGTGATCACAAGTTCCAGTATCTTTCAACTTGCGGGTTCTTTACCAAAACTTCAAGAACTGCGTCTAAATTTTTATGACTGCAAGGTAAGTTTAAGTTGGATCTTTGAAATTTATTTTTCGAAATATCGCAATATGCCTATTTATTGTCTAACAAATGGCTTTCTTGTAGATATTGGCAGATGCTGAAAACAGGGCCCCGACCTCTTTACCCTGCCTTAAGACACTTGATTTATACAATATAGATTTTAAGAGTAGTGTTGTGGTATCTTGTGCTATTGAATTGATTTGTGGCTTTCCAAATTTGAATTCCCTTTCAATCAAAGTGAGTGGAATGCATATTAGTTTATCGATCATCTTCATATCTCATAGTTGTGACTTGTTCATTTGACTATCTTACTTTGCAGAGTATATACAAGTATGCGGTCCGAGTCCCTACAGTTTGTTCTTCACAGGTAGATTTCAGCAGAATGGGACAATTGCAGCTTCGGAAAGTGAAGTTAGCTGATATTAGAGGTTTAAAGAGGGAAGTTCGTTTGATTAAGTATTTACTTGATTGTTCACCCTTGCTAGAGAAGATGGATATTCATGCCGACTCATATGGTGTGCGCGAGCTTGGTGGTGACAATGGAGAGATGAAATTTGCAACAAAGTTGTTGAAGCTCCGCCGAGCCTCCCCTTTAGCTATACTAAATATTGTCTGGCACTATTTTTTTTTAATTTTAATTTTAATTATTATTATTATTTGTGTGTGTGTGTGTGTGTGTGTTTATTTTGTGGCAACACTCTTAAGTTTGCTTGTGTCAAATACTATTGTGGGACAGAGCTTTAACTTTTTTTTGGCTGTTATGGTGATGCTTGATCTTTACTTTTACAACTGGGGTTTCTTTTAATGTGAGATTGAGGCGACAAAAGGAAGTTGGTTCAGTTTCTCTCTATTACAACATAGGTTGTTTCAACCCCAGATGAAAATTCTAAAACTTAGATCAAGGAGAAAGGTCCAATTATGCTTATGACTCGAAAGAAATTAAATCCCATCTACAGGAACTATACATCATAGACCAGAGAGCTTATATCATATATAATGTATGCAATGATCAAGGATCAGAAAAATAACAACGTAAGGGTGGCCTAGTGACAAAAGGGCTTGTGACTATCACTCTAAAATGCGTGAGGTCTGAAGTTCAATTCCTGCTAGGTGCAAACAACCTTAAGTGGCCACGGCAACCTCCTGAAAAGGGAGGGCTTTACCTGGTTTGAGTCTGTGTGGCGGTGGGTTCAAACCCCGTGGATTAGTCGGCCAAAAGGTCGGAAATCACGGTTACGAAAAAAAAAAGATCAGAAAAATGCTTGTGGCTCGCAGAATGGAACCGCAAAGAATGTAATCACTATTATAATGCTTATCGTATATGAATGTCTTATTTTAACGGTTTATGTATGAATAGGTCCTGATCGCTTTCTCTATGTCATAACCCCCCCCCCCCCCTTCAAAAAAAAAAAAAAAGAAAAGAAAAATGAAATACTACTCTGCTGCTTTACAGGCTAAACTACTTTCTGATCATTTAGGAAATATAGATATTTTATCTTTGTCATAGGCCCTATCGATTTGTTTATGCAGGTCAAGCTATCGGGACTTGTGGATTTGCCATAAGTTGGTACAAGGGATCTCATATTATACTGTAGTTATCAAAGGAGGATAACGTAGCCCATTTTAATAATAAATTTGAACTCAACCCTGATGCCAGTATAATAAGTGTGCACCAAAATGACAGAAACGCCGAAACGCAAAACTTACAAGTTTTAGTGGTCGATAGTTAACAAGTGACACGAAAGTTTTGTTTGAGATTACTAAAAAATTAAAGTGGTATTTTTTTTTTTGGGTGTAGAAGTCTAACATTCTAAACTCAACATTTAACTACGGAACGATTGAGTTTGATAGCTCTGGGAGGGTGTCTACATGCACATTTGCAATGTGATTATGTGATTTCATGAACTACAGATAATGAAAATTAAGAAAAAACAAAATAAAAATGAGAGACACAAACAGATTGAAAATACTTGAGATTGACTCGATCTAAACACCCCGACTCGAGCTACTCGAGTAGAGTTTTAACTTTCAAGTGAAGCCATCCAATTACTCGTCTTTCTTCTCGCATTATAAGTTTGTATCAATATACACACCTTCTCTACGTGCGTATACATTTACACAATTCTCATTCAAACTAATCAAGTCGAGCTGAACTCAAAATCTTCAACGGTGTCAATTACCTTAATTATCAGGTTGCCATTAATTCGCTTCTCACAACCAAGTCGAATCTCGAAATCACTTCTTAGCAATGTTGCAAAAATCGTGAATCGGTACTGAGGCGGTCGAGGGCCTTGTAGCGATTTTTAGCCGATTAATCGGCCCTAAACCTTGTAATCGCCGATTAATCGGCCGATTACCTTGTAAATCTCTCCAAGTTCGAAGGCCTTGTAGCTTGTAATCGCCGATTAATCGGCCTTGTAGGCCGATTTTTGCAACACTGCTTCTTAGTTCTTATCATAATCGAGCTGAACTCAAATTCAGCTCGATTACATTTCCCATACCCACCCCTCAACTTTCCAAAAAAAAACCCATTTCACCCTCTCCACCAAAATCAAAACCACAAAACCCTAAACCAAAAACATTTCATCAAACCCATCTCAAAAAAATGGCATCAGCATCATCAATGGCGATCATATCTCGCAAATTAAAACTAAACCCATTTCACCTAACCCCTAAATTCATCACCACCTTTTCATTCCGATCACAAGAAGCCCAGTTAGCCACCGAACAACCACCGGTAGCCCCGTCGCCGCTGCCACCAAACCCCGCCACCGGCAGCCCACTCTACAGCCAAAACTGGCGCAACCCAACTTCAGTTTCCACGTCAGCATCACTAATCCCATCTGGGTTTGCGAATTCATCTTCAAAGATTGAAGCTTTAGCTCAAACTTTGGACAATGACGCAATCATAAACGTTTTTGCTGACTGGATGACGTCACAGAGATGGTTAGATGTTAAGCATTTGTTTGAGTATTGGATTAGGAGTTTGGATAGTAATGGGAAGCCCAATAAGCCTGATGTTAATTTGTATAATCATTATTTGCGCGCCAATTTGATGGTTGGTGTTTCGGCTGGTGAGTTGTTGGATTTGGTTGCGCAGATGGAGGATTATCTTGTGGTGCCCAATACGGCGAGTTTTAATTTGGTCTTGAAAGCTATGTATCAGGCTAGAGAGTCTGAAGCTGCGGTTAAGCTGATTGATCGGTAAATTTCGCTCGTTGTGTTTATTATATAGACGTGAAATGTTATTGCTTATAATGAAAAAGAAAGTGTGCCTTTTTTTGTTGTAGCTAGAAATAAGTATGTAGGATGTGAAAAGGAAATGGTAAATAGTAGAGTTTGATATATGCGTAGTTGTATGGTTTAAAGAAAAGTTTATAAGTGCTTGGTGCATTGGTGAATACAAATGTGATTGTTGAGATTGTGAGTAGGATGGAGTGGCGTTATTGGATATAAAAAGGACTTGCTATAATTTTGTCGTTGACATGTGAATATGTTTAAGTTCCGTGGAAAAATAAGTTAGTTAGAAGGTACAAAAAGTATATGATGTTCTGTAGAGGGATAGATAATCCTTACAACTAGGTAATTGAATGCAAGGGTAGAAATTTAGTATTTTTATCAATATGGTACATTCTACCAAATTGCGTACATTGTACCAAATTATATGGTACATCGAACCCGATCGATCCGAAATGACCCTACCCCCTGGTACCAAATTTTAGGGATCTAGCGAACCGTGATCCCCTTTCACGATTCCGTGGTGAGGTAAATACAAGCTAGACACTTAAATCATAAGTAGGGCAACTAATTGAGATTGGGGTAGCATTAGAGAACATTGTGTTGAAGTGGCATCAAATATCATTATAATCTGATACTTTGGTATAAGTGATCTCTGTTTTGACTTTTGAGTTTCGTATATGTAAATATTAACCCC
>LBNU01027069.1:88975-136511 GCA_014162995.1 Artemisia annua | reverse complement strand
CCCCAACCCACACTACCCACCCACCAATACTTTAGAAAATAGCAAAAAGAGTATTCCTGAAAACCGAGTGTTTCTTTCACGGATTGAGATAGGTGAACATGAAAAGCCATTTTCAGTTTTGTAGTTTTGGGAGGAATAGTGAGTGTTTAGGTACGTGTAAAGTATGAGTAAATAGGAGGGAAGACAAAATTCAATTTTTATTAGAATTGAAAAGATTGTGAATTGTGATAGGTCCTTTGTCTTAGTCTTAAAAATGAGGCTTGGAATGAGGGATAGATTTTGGTTGGGGATATGCATGTTTTTTAAGTGTTGCAGATTACATATAATAATGCTTGGCTCCAACATGACCTATCATGCTCATTTGAACATGAGAAATCTGAATCCTTCTTTCACATTTTCCTACCAATTTGCATGTTACTTTCTAAATGTTTTATCTTTAAAAACAAAGCCGAAGCACATTATATAATGTACAAAATGCTGAATACTCATTTCATTTTTATTTGGTATTTCGGTAATGCTCTTAGATGAACCAAGTAATACATTTGAGACTTTGAGTGATCAAGTGAGATTTTATGAGGTGTTTGTTGAAGGGGGTTTCTCCTTTATTTTACAAAGAGGCTATTATATGTTTTACTAACCATTGACTATGTAATAAATGGATATATATTCTGTGCATCAGGATGATCCAGACTGGAAAGGAATCAAAAGGTGCTTTACCTGATGATGAGTCTTATCACCTGGTTGTTCGGTTACTGCTATCCCAAAATCAGATTGATGCTGCTTTGAAGTACATTGATTTAACCTTAACATCAGGCTACCTGTTATCAGTTGAAGTTTTCACAGAATGTGTACGGAGCTGTGTTAATACAGGAAGGTTGGATACATTGGTATCTATTATAGAGAGATGTAAGGTATGTATGTTTCTGAGCTTTGTAAATATATTCTGTAGACTTGGTTTCCTTTTCTAGCTGACATATTAATTGCCTATGTTGTCAGAAAATGGATCAAAACAAAGCCTTATGTCCACCCTGGAACTTGTGCAATTACATCATAGATGTTGCAACACAATCAGATAATAGTGAGTTAGCATTTTATGGTCTTGAGTTCATGGCAAGATGGATTGCTCGTGGAGAAATTGCAAGGCCACCTGTGTTGCTTTCTGTAGACGAAGGATTAGTAGTAAAGGCGCTCACAACTGCTGCTAGAAACTATAACTCTAAGCTTGTAGATGGCACATGGGCAATTCTTTTACGTTCTCTACGCAAAAAGAAAGTCCCAAGCCCAGAATCTTACCTCGCCAAGATATTTGCATATTCTTCATTTGGGAATTTGCAGAAGGCTTTCAGTACTTTGCATGAATTTGAGATGGCTTATAAAGATTCTCCCAAAGAAGCTGAAGAGGATATGTTTTCTCCATTTACCAAGTTAAATCCATTAGTCGTGGCATGCTCCAAGAACGGATTCACAACTTTGGATACAGTACGTTTCACTGTTATTTTTCAGTTTTTTTACTATGTTTTTGTGAGATATGTAACATGAACTTTTTTATCTTGGGCCACTAGCATAATAGAGTAACCAACTTTTGTCCAATATTTAATTAAGTTAACCACCCTTTTTTTTATTTGTGCTCAAAAAAGCCGAACTTTCAAATTTTTTGATTAAACCGTCAAACTTTGGTTTAAGGTGACTCGTATAGGTTACAATGTGAAAATGATCACTTGGCAGATGTTAGGGCGGTAACTCCGATAATGCTGGCTTTTTTAGTGCTGAGGAACCGCGTACGTGCTGTGAATGTTGACGAGTAATTTAAATTGGAACATTTTGGAAGTTTTTACAGGGCAAAGTTGTGCATTTGAAATTGAAATTGGACTAATGTTGGTTATCTTTTATTTTACCCGCTCGTTCATTGCTAACTCGTGTTCCCATTTATTTCAGGTCTATTACCAATTGGAGAATTTAAGCCGTGCAGATCCTCCTTACAAGTCTGTTGCTGCACTAAACTGTGTTATTTTAGGCTGTGCAAATATATGGGATGTCGATCGAGCTTATCAAACTTTCAGTGCCATGGAGTCAAGTTTTGGATTGACTCCTGATATCCATTCATACAATGCTCTCTTATGTGCATTTGGGAAGCTCCAAAAGGTTAATATATTAGTTCATTTCTATGCAAACCCTCATTAGTCATTACTTGCCCTTGTTCTAAGTTCCATAAAAGAATCTGCTGGGTTATTGTGGCAGTTGTGGGTGTTTGGATATGCGGGTTGAAACTGATAATATGTTATATTAAATAGAATAATCCAAATCAGATAATTTGAGTTATTTTTGCAGGCTGCTGGAGATAGTTGTTCAAGTGTTTCAATATTATAATCTTTCAAAAAAACTAATACATACGTTACCCAAAATGTTTATCTTTTAAATGGAGTCACTTCATCCCAACGCTAAGACTGATTTTCTGCAATTCAAGCCGCAATAAGCAGATAATCGCACTTACAAACACCTTGTAAAATGATGGTTTTATTTTTGCAGAGAGATGAAGCAGTTAAAGTGTTTGAGCACTTGGTAAGTTTGGGTATGAAGCCTAATCTAAAAACATATGATCTTCTAGTCGACGCTCATCTCATCAAACGAGATATAAAAGCCGCACTCTCCACCATCAACGACATGGTAATAATATGTCAATATTCCTTATCGTTATGTTCTAAGCAAATCAATGATTTTGTAATGTTGTCATCAACTGTTCGCAGGTGGTTGCTGGATTTGAACCAACAAAGGAGATTCTGAAAAAGGTTAGGAGGCGTTGTGTCCGAGAGATGGACTATGAAAGTAATGACAAAGTAGAGTCCTTTGCAAAAGATTTTAAAATCCGCATGGGTACAGAGAATCGCCGAGACATGTTATTTAACCTTGAATTTAGTACTGAGTACGCGTAAGAGGTTCTCGGGCCCAAGAAAGTGCCCTTTCATTAAATCTCTCTAAGGTACCCTCATTTTATTCTTAACATCTTAATTCCATATCCTGGTAATAATTGCTGGCCGTGTGTAGTTTCTCAAAAGACCCTGTTAATTTTTTTCTTTTCTTAACAATTAATGGGCGGGTTTTTTTCTCTTTGCGAATCTATCAAACACACTATCCCATATCCTTGACTAGAAAAAGATACGGCTACTTGGCCGTTCTCTCTCTCCAGTCCTATATCAGTATCACTTTTCCAGGATTGGAGGGTGTTTGGATTTGATCAGTTTTTAATATTTGGACCAATAGATTGTGTTTCTGATTAGCTTATTGCTTATGGTCCAGTAGTCAGTTATTTATAATGTGGTATCATAAGCTGTAAGAAAACAACCAGTTATATCAATCATAACTGGTTATTTAGAGGTAAACTAAATATACTTGGTCAACCAATTCTTTAACCTACTTCACGTGACATTATATCAGTTTTACTATTTGTATCGACTTTTATCATCTAATGCATCAGTATTTTAAACAGTCAGGATTAGCACTTAATATTTGGCAAAATTGAAATAACAAGCTGGGCTGGGTAATGGGTCAAACCGTCAAAGTAGGTGGGATTGAAACTTGTAAGTTCTAAGGACCTCTCATAACGGATCAGATTGTGTTGATTATGACTGCAAAACAAAATGCATTAGAATTATAACTTTAACATTAAATCAAAGCATTTAAAAGGCTATATGCATAAAAAAAATAGGCTTGGGTGACTTTCATCTGTTTGACTTCGACCTGTTCCTGGCTAATTTCATAAAAAATAGATTTGGCCCCACTCGATCTCTTCGAGATAAATGCAAATGAAATCTGGTCAGTCGCAAGTCAATTAGTCTATATCGTCACCTTTAGTTCAGAGTCTAAGATATTTAAGTAGGCTATATGAAGGTAACAGGCCTGTGGAAAATGTGTTGCAGGTATCGTCTGATAGGCTTGGCACCTGTTGCATTTTGGTACCATGGCACTTGCCAAGTATATTTATACAGTTCTTTGGCGAATCCCTACTCTGTTCGTGTTGGCCGGCTGATGAGGTCCTCAACCTGTGTAAATTACTTGGTTTTATGCTCAATTTTATAGTCTTTTAGTAGTAATAACTTGTTAGGATTGTAGATCCTTTGTTTTTTTTGTATTCCTTTGTGCTTATGAAGAAGCACGGTGAGGTCGTTCATGTTTGGCAAAATAATTGTAGGGTGATACAAATCTGAATTAAGTAGGGACGTGCGAGATGTTTTCTTACGTCATTGTTGCGAATTCATGGATGTGGCATACAGAACTTTTTTATTTGAAAGGTATTTTAGATGTTATTAGTGTATCTATGTTTGGTGCATTGGAATCAGCAATTGAATGAAACGACTCATATTGATGACATAAAACGTTTTGTTTGGTACTTCTGAATCTATGATGCAAAGGAATAAGTTCTTCATTGGTATCAGCGAAGTTTTTTTTTTTTTGGATTTGGCAATTGTATTACAGTGGTACAAATGGAAAATAAGATAATTTGCAATGTCTTTTTGCATTACAAGGGCAATCTGATATATCTAAAAATACAACTTTATATCACTGTATGTTTTTCTTGTTCTTGAAAAATTGTATACAATATAAATCGCATGCTATTTTAGGTTTGAAATTCACATATTAGTAACA
Source organism: Artemisia annua (assembly GCA_014162995.1). Taxonomy (NCBI): domain Eukaryota; kingdom Viridiplantae; phylum Streptophyta; class Magnoliopsida; order Asterales; family Asteraceae; genus Artemisia; species Artemisia annua. The sequence goes on along the minus strand of LBNU01027069.1, from coordinate 131,870 downwards.
AAACCATATGTAATCCACCTTGCGAGCTTTAACATGATGTATATCAAGTGACATGATGCAAGTGAGTTTTAACCTTAAAATCTCATTTTTTATAAGAAGGCAGTAGTCGAAGCCCCATCCTAAAATGTTATCTGCCCATTCCTCTAAACCAGCCTGATCGAGCACAGGAAGTGTGGATATAGAGCTCCCGAAAAACGTAATAGCGTACAAGAGGTGTAGTTTAGACATTTTACAGACATACACATATCTCATAGCAAGGATCAAAATAAGCAGCTTCATGCCTTGTCAAAGCCATGAAGTACGTAGTACAAGCGTATTAGCATTTACCTGTACCATTCACGTCATGCAGCTACTCATGATACGATTCTTTTCGAGTTATTTTCAGCTAGTTTCTAGTGTATCACGATTTATCTCAACGTGTTTACACCTCTCATTTCTCAACGGCCTTTAGATTTAGAAGTTTGATAAGATAAAAAGGAATGAATAGACTGAAGTGTAGAATTATATAACTATCACAATGGAAGTGTACATCCGGACACCATCCTTAAGTTATCCAAATTTTAATGAATTCAGTAGTTAAGCTATTGATTTTCCATTCTTGTATGCTTGTACTAGGTTTGTGAAACATTAGGTTGTTCTTATGATATAAACCAGATTTGTTAAAGAGAATTCTGACGATTTTAAGAAGTTTTTATTGTTGAGACTTCACCAATAAGTAATATGCCGACGACAAATTAAACTGAACTCAAGTGGATGTTAGACTAAACCATTAACACAATTTTGTGCAGGGGGTGTAAACAACGATCTAATGTCGTAACACCAACCCATCGAAAATATTGTGATCAAAACCCAAACTGAACTAAACCATATTAGTTCAGTACGCGTTTGGTTTCGTGTTGGGTCTTGGGACTGGATCTAAATCTAAAAAACATCATTTGAATTATGAAAAGAGTAAGTTGGTTCTGATTTTTACTGTGAGCTGACATTACCCATAACCATTGCAAAAAATCTGTATATCGAAAACAATTTCTTAAAAAAAAAAATCAAATTGCCACTTAAGTTTCAGACTAGTTACACCTTATGACACAAATGACTACTGTAGGGCTAACTATTTATACATCAAATATCATATAAGTCGAATGCATGGTTAAAGAAAGCTAGGATCAGTATTAGTGATATATATCTACCACAATCTGCTTTTTCCAGTTAAAATGTGTGTTCTTCTTTCCAAATTAATGGGACACGAATACGAAACTGGGACAATATTCGCATTGCAAGATTCATTTGGAGACAGAGATCATATATACCTTTTAAAATCTTAAGAAAAACAAGTGAATACCAACAAAAATAAACGATTCATTCATTCCACAAATCATCGATCCAACATGAAACATCCCTTTCGTTTACGTACTACTAACACAAGAATTACAAAGTAAAAATATATGAACGAAACAAAAATGAAAAACGACACAAAAATTACATAAATACTACATGAACGAGATGAAAACACACCCTATTTCTTTTCCTTAGAGGCATAATGTTCTGTGAGGTCGGGCCAGTCTCGTATTCCCAGTGCATACTTAGGCATTTGGATAATGTTCTGCAGTGATTCTGAATATTCTTGGTGTCGTGCATTTGAATCTTGGATCCTCTTCTGCAGTAATTCTGAATTTTGTTGGTGTTCTACATTCAAATCTTCGATTTCCCTAAGCACTGATTCGACCTCTTCTTGAAGTTCTTTGTTCATCTCCTTCTCAGTATCTTGATCTTGTTCACCAACTCCCATACCTTTCGTCAATCTCTGCATGAACTTGATAGTTTCTTGGTGGGTTGCATGCAAATCTTCGATCTTCTTCTGCATTGATTCAACATTCCGTTGGTGTTCTACATTTGAATCTTGGATCTGCTTCTGCAGCGATTCAACCTCTTCTTGATGTGTTACAAGTGAATCTTGGATCAACTTCTGTAAGAATCCAATACATTGTGGTATTTTATCACGACCCGCATCCGACTTGAGATATTGGACAAAGTCTGATACTAATGCTGTCACATATGACTCTCTAACTTGTAATGCTCGAGTAGTACCTGCGACTCCCAATGTTGCAACACTTCTGATAATTTCTTGTGGCGTATAGTACTTGTTATGATTTGCCATACTTATATTTCTAAACAATCTGATATAAACTTGACAAGAAGAACAAACTTTGTAACGACATTAGAATTGACTTTAATTTTCCGAACAATTTCACCTTCGAGATGAAGGTTAACAAAACTGAACTTGATAACGAAAACAAGAAGAAAGAAAGAAAGAACTCTTTGTAAAATGGGGGTTTGAAATTATGAATGAATGATAAGCAAAGGGTATTTCGTTTGTGATGTTGAGAGTCTATTTATAACAGAATCAGTATTGTGTTTGAGACCCATGCATGATTATTAATCAAAGTAAATATTTTTATAACTAGTTAACAATCTCAACTAATTGATCTAACAAACTAATAACTTAAATGAGATACATCTATCAGGAAATAGAAAGTTTAATTGATATTTACATAACAAAAATTATGTAATCAAAACCCAAAGAGAACTAAACCAGTGTAGTTTAGTATACCCGTTTGGTTTCGTGATGGAACTGGTTCTAAATCTAAAAAGAAATGTCATTTGGCTAATAAAAAGAGTGAGTTGGTACTGATTTTTACTTTTAACAGATAAAACGCGTAACCATTGCAAAAAAATATGTAAATCGAACGTAAATAAATACAAATTGCCACTTAAGTTTCAGACTACTTACACCTTTACTATGGTGTTTATATAAGTCGAATCTGTTAGCACCTAATTGTTTAGATCAAAGTTTATTGTTTACTTTAGTTAAGACAATATTTAACTATGTATCATGTACCTTAGTTTATGTTTGGGTCGTTTGTAGTTTGCTGACATGGGTCAAAGAAGGCAACCCATGCAGTTAGTTAATATGGTTAAGGTTAGGTTAAATGGCAGTTAATATGGTTGACAGTTATATCCCAAAGGACACAATGGTTGATATAACTGCAACTGCCAATTGGTGTCGTTTTAGTATACTATATATATATAGAACATATGCAGTGTAATTTGTATCAATTTGTATCATTCAATTTACAATCTATCTATCAATTTTTACTGCATAAAACCTTATTCTTATTTACTGCATTATTGCATACTTGCATACATACACAATTCACAGTCATGAAACACATATTGAAACAAAGGTTGGTTGGCCAGAATCCTGTGAAACAATGGTATCAGAGCCAAGGCTCTCAACCATGGGAAAGGCCAACCATTGAACCAGTTTATGGCTTCCAACATGGAAGATATCTATTGAGAGAAACACCAAAGAGGGTGTACCAGTGGAACTCTAGAAGAAGAAAGAGCATCTCACCAAAGGGAAAAGAGATGTTGGTAAAAAAGGTGATTGAAAATGAAGCATTCAATGCCACAAAGAAGACAGAAGGATCAAAGGCTCATGGAAAGATTGCAGTGGGTACAAAAAGGGACAAGAAGGCAAGATGTTACATCTGTAAACAAAGGGGACATGCTTACTGGGCATGTGAAAACAGGAAGAGACTTGCAAGTGTGGAATTACAACAAGAAAGGGAGACTACTAACCAAATCATTGCAGAAGAGATAGAATATCCAAAGAAAGTGCATGTGACTGCAGATTACATGCTTGAAGGATCAGATGATAAGACATGGAATGAGATATGGTATGTTAGTAGCATGTACAAATTCCATATGTGTCTTAGAAGGGAACTGTTCAAGGAAATGCAGCATAAGTTTAAGATGATAGCAAAAGAAGAAAATGAAAGAAAATTCATTTTCTCATATGGAATAGGGGATGCCACAGTGAATACAAAGAATGGTGACATGGTGATGAGAAATGTGCAATACACCCCTGAATATACTCAGTTTTGATTTACTAGAGGAACAAGGGTACACTGTGCAGATCAACAACAACATGTGCAACATAAAGTAAATGTATGATGAAGAAATGAATGGAACTGAGACATCACAAATTAAAAGCAAAGATGACCAAGTCTGGGGGCCAAAGGATGTGATTGCAGAACATAACAAATTCCTGAATGAGTATTTTAAATCCATTGACCCAGATATTGAATGTTCTTTGGTAAAAGGTTTGGAAGATCTAAACTGGAACATAGATGACACCCAAGATTATGTTGATGAAGAATATATATCATGGAATGGATCTCTGTATGCTTTGAAGGTAAACTCCTTTAACAGATTCATGTCTTTTATGAATTTGCTTAAAAAGGATAGTTTAGTTTACAAAAATTGGAAAGTGTTTAGTAAAAAATACTTAGAAATGGTGAAATGGTTCTATCTTGTCTATCCGAACTATGATATGCTTGATACCATACCACCTATGATTGGAATGATTGAAATAAACCTATTAAGTTTGCATAAGATGGTGGCAAGCCTAGGAGGTTATGTATCTGTTACTTTGGGAAACAAGTGCAGAATTATTGCACAAATGCAAGGTTTAACTAAGAAAGATGGAGAGGCAGTTAAAGATTGCTTCAAAAGGTTCATTGATCTAATAGTGGTGTACCATGAGACTGCAAGAGTCCCTTGGGGTGAAAAGCCAATAGAAGTGAGAGAGTGCAGCAAAGTTGCAGAAGCAAGAGACCCACAAGGCCAAAAGGAAAATGCAGAGATAGATGGAACACAGGAAGAAGGATTGAACAAGTTTGGAGTTAAACTGGAAGATGATGATGAAAGACAACAAGGAAGCAGCCAAGACAGCAATGACTTTGATGTCATTGCTTGAAAGATCAAGAAAATCACTCAGAAGAATTTGATGCTAAATAATTAGGGGGGAGATTGTTAGCACCTAATTGTTTAGATCAAAGTTTATTGTTTACTTTAGTTAAGACAATATTTAACTATGTATTATGTACCTTAGTTTATGTTTGGGTCGTTTGTAGTTTGCTGACATGGGTCAAAGTAGGCAACCCATGCAGTTAGTTAATATGGTTAAGGTTAGGTTAAATGGCAGTTAATATGGTTGACAGTTATATCCCAAAGGACACAATGGTTGATATAACTGCAACTGCCAATTGGTGTCGTTTTAGTATACTATATATATTAAACATATGCAGTGTAATTTGTATCATTCAATTCACAATCTATCTATCAATTTTTACTGCATAAAACCTTATTCTTATTTACTGCATTATTGCATACTTGCATACACACACAATTCACAGTCATGAAACACATATTGAAACAAAGGTTGGTTGGCCACAATCCTGTGAAACAGAATCAAGTTACTTTGCTGTACTGCAGGTGTGGTTAATTTAATTAAGATTTTTATGTTTCTTTGTCGTTTAATTTAATTAAGATTTGTCTGTTCTGTTATCGATTTAACTTTCTTTTATACTGTAGTAAATTACAACAGCTATTTAGAATTTTAGATGACTGTGATACACCATCTCACAATCTTTGTAACGTTGACGATTAATAATATATCTAGCCATGTCAAGTGAAACATTAAGAAGGCAAACGTAAATTGTTGAAGCGCCATCCTAGAATGTCAACTGCCCACATCTCTAGACCAGCCTGCTAAAATGAAAGTGTGTATCTCCATTCTAAACACGGACTGAAGAATGCGATGCAATCACCTGTGGAAATACTGAAACAGAGCCCCGAAAGTGTACAAGAGGGTAGTTTAGACATCTTACAGACGTAAACATATGACCGATGGCATGGATCAAAATAAGCAACTTCATTTATACTTGTCAAAAAATGAAGTAGAACAAGCGGCCGATTAGCAGTTCCCTGTAACATTGGCGTCATGGCAGCTACTCATAATACGATTCATTTGAGACACTTAGCATATATATGAGCAATATAAATCATCTTTACAAACCAATTGAAATATGAAAACTTAAACCCAACGACGATCATATTTTATCCAACCACTCGAAAATGATTACCATATCTGAACACCCTAAAAAACAAAATGACTACAGCAAACACCTAAACAGTTTAATAAGAGACAACAGATTGCAAAAACCAGTAGTTGACGCAGTTTTAGCACTTTGTTTTCCCTTCACTCCATTGCAACTAAGATGGTCAAAAGCGAAAATACTATCACTAATTAAAGTATTAAACCGATAAGTTCAAAAGCGAAAATACTATCACTAATTAAAGTATTAAACCGATACGTAACGCTTATTAGTACATAGATACAAACTATTGCATATCACATAAATCGTAAAGAACAACAAATATTCATCATTCAAGTTAAATTCAAACAGATAATTTCATCCCCGATTTAAAAAGGTGCAAAACCTGATTACAATATTCGTTGCAGTACATTGAGCACATATATGTGTAGGTTCTGTTGATTGTGGTTGAAGACATCTTTAATCTATATCAAGCATTGACGTTTAAGTTCAGTGTAGGTCTTTTTATTGTAAATATTACCCTCTTGGTCTTCATATTCTTCTTCTACTTCTGGTCGCCACCTTTTCATCCCTTGCATCTCTTTAATTTTCTCCCACAGCTGTCGCGCCTCCACGATTGATGTGATCTCATTAAAGTCCTTGGTATTTGGAATACCAAGTTGGCGCATACCATACTGATGTCGGGACTCCTTGAAATGATGCTCATAAGCTCTTCTTCCTCGGTAAGTATAGTTTCCACATATCTCGCACTTGAACTCGTGACCAAGGCCATGAAGCTTATAAAGCCAATGTTGTATAGGCTTTCCATCCCACCCAATCGGAAACTTCAGAGGATTGTATAGTTTTGGATTCTCGTTGTCACTCGCAATTTCAGGTTCATCCTCATGATCATGATCATCCTCCCTATCAGCCTCCATCTCCTCGTATATCATTCCTTGTTTCTTCTCAACATTTTCTTTAGTTCGTATTATAGTCTCTGACAATATCTCGCACAGCTTTAGTATCTTAGCCTCCATGAGAGCAATCTCTTTTGTAGATTCCTTTTTCAAAAATTGCTTTTTATCTAACTCTTCAAGAGATGTGTGCTTCGTAAGAAAAAGCCTCTCGGCACGCTCTTGAACAGTACCTCCAGTCTTTAAACCAAGTGCACCCAACGCCTCCTTTAGCTTCTCAGGACCAAGTGCTACTAGTTCCTCAGCCGTATTATAACCGTCCAGATCAATTCCCTTCACTTTTCCTTCATGAGCCCATTGCTCATTAAACTCATCCGCCACCTTCGCGAACATTCTTTCAAGATCTAGCAAGGGCTGCGTTTGTTCAACGAAAGACACTAAATACACCAACATGTTGCTCAAATAACCCTTGTACGCTCTCGTCGTCTTTAGCTTCTTCGGGATGACTTGTAGTAATGAAAATACTTCAAGGAACGAAGCGTAATCAACTTCTTTACCAAGCTTAGAGTTAACATACTCATGATGCAATGCATGCATGTCAAGATAGCGTCCATTGCTTTCCTCCCCACTAAACTTAACATCTGGTTCCTCGTGCTCGTATTCATGATCAGTTTCATCGATAACTTGTGCTGATGGAAAACGCCTATGATAATCCCGAATCTCTTTCAACATGTCATGAAAAGTTTGTTCACTAAAGGCTGCGTCGATCTCGTCTTTCCTTCCATTGTCTTTATCTTCGTATAGCTCAACCAGTTTACGAGTAGTGGATATGATTTGGTTGATCATGTAACGTACAAGGTGCATCTGTGAGAGTCGTTGTTTCTTGTTGATCGCGGGATCATTCTTCAAAACCTTCACGATGAGTCTCTCGAGCCTCTCTGTATCCTCGTGAGCGGCTCGAGTAACCTCTAGCAATGTCGATGACATCTTGTTTAGTATATGCGTTTTTGGATCGTAAGTTTGTATGAGATGATCGATGGTTGTATCATGTTAAAAGGTTTATTAAGACGTTTTTTATAAGGAATGTCCACCGCCTAATATGATGGGTCGGTTTGCTTGCAATTAATTTAACAAAAACAAATCATTTGAATAAATAAATTTACTAAAAGTTTAAATATAAATTATTTCCGGTTTTTATTTACTATAGATTTAATTTCAATGCATGTTTAGTTTTGAAGCCAATTATATATATTTGTTAATCTATTTTGGTAATCATGGTCAGATCTTTTGATCGACTAGTTGACGGGTTTTGAATATTATTCATATAGGAAGATCTAAATATTTGTAAATAATAGAGGTCACTCATATCAACCTTATATGACTTGAATAAGTTTAAGATATTTAACCTCATAAAAATTCAATGTATTTGGATTAGGTAAAACGTTTATTGAGTTTTACAAGATTACATGGTGGAAACAAAATTTATAAAATAAAATAAGTTTATAAATTAGCAGCATGACAAACTAATGAGCTTTTATAAAAGTTTAGCATTGTTGTATAGTAGATCATCTTAACTTCCATAATCTAAATTGAGATTTGCTAATAGTTGCTCAATAGACACCTTTTAAAGTGTAAACAACGCATTTGATGCGTAGTTAATACACATAAACTTTCATTTTTAATTAAAAAAAAAAGAAAAAAAAAAAAAAAATCATTTAACAAACATTAATAGAACTAATATTCTACTATGTTCAATTTAATATACTTAAATTTTCATTTATCTATGGTTTAAAAGGTGTTTAAAAGGTGACTAGTGGACACCCATTAACAAATCTCATCTAAATTTAGTTGAGTTTGGCAATATATGGCTATTGAAGTGTTCAAATCAACGAGCTAGGAAGTAGGAACCTAAATAGACACTTTCTATATATGAGATGAAATTCATGTTAAGATAATTAAATAAACTCCATCTGTGTAAAAATATCACACAAATTTTCTATAACAATTTAGCTCTTTTACATAAATCTATACAAACGGAAACTATTGTATATTTGTATGATGGTCAACTATACGATTATTTCTTGACTATCACGCCCCCTTCGATGTTTAGTGTTTTCACTTTGAATCTCTCAAGTTTACGTGAGAACTTTGCTATCGATCCACCTATCTCATCTGTTTCCATGAAATCATCTTTTAACTCTCTACTTTTGGTCTCTTGTTGATCATATACATCATCTTCACCAATATGGTCTTGTGAACTCACCGGATATCTTTCCATAAACTCAGAAATGACTTTTACTCGAGTATGCTTAAGCTTTTTTACTAGAAACTTTTCTATGTCACTTTCTTTTTCAAGCTCCGAGAAGATTTTAAGAAGCAATAAACCCTTGTGTTCATTATCAACATTCTCCAAACACTCAAAAAGAATATGAGTTAGCTCGTTAAACACTTCATCTTCATGTGCATCTTGTTGTTGTTGATAGGAAGTTGATGTTGATGGTTCGTTATCTTGTAGAACGATTGGCTCTAACGGTTCTATGATTGATGCTGAATATTTGAATGACGTTAGCTTTGAAAAGGAATAGGGTCTTGTGGGTTGAGGAAAATTATGAAACTCCATTGAAGATCGAGTTTTATTAAGTTTTGTTATAGTGATGATGGTCATAAACTCATGTAGCTAATTGGTTATATATACTTGTAAAAATATGAGTCAACAATAGTTGTTGGGTAATCTTGATGGGTGACTTGGTATTAGTTTTGTTGAATAAAGAAGTGTTGATGTGGTCCTTGGTGGTGACCGAGTGTTAAGGGTATGTGGAAAGAGTCCCTTTTTGCATTTAATGCATATCACAATTAGGGCATATTTGATAGCCTCTTAACTGGCTACATGCTAATTCGTTCAGCAGGGAAGTTGTTTGATAACAATTTTCTCCTCTCTTAATCATTCCATTAAGGATAGAATGGGCCAGCGTCAATAACTTGCAAAATAATTAACCAGCTACAATACTTTTGCCATCTTTGAGAGGATCACTTTTATAATTATTTCATAGTTGAATGTTTATCTATTACAATAAAATATACATCATGGTTTACCCGATGCTAATAAACTTTAGATATGTATTTTAATGTTGTGTTTCTTCTATTTATTTCCTTTTTGTATTACATTAATAAGAAATATATTCATTTATTAGAAAAGACCAAAACTCGACAGTTGATATAGGAACACTATATTATTAACTCAAAGTTAATCATGACTCATGTGTTACTCTAACGAATTGTAGATTATCTCAACAAGACCTAAATTATACATCTGACTACACAATGTAGATATTATTAACTAAATAATAGTTATAATGCCCGCGTATGCGCGGGGTTTTTTAAAAAAAATTTTTGGATGATATATTTTTATTTATTAAAAGATAAATAATTTAATCCTTGTTTTGTTTGATTTATAATTTTAATTATAATTGTTCATTATTAAAGATAATCATTTAAAAAGTTTAATCCTATTGTTAGTTGCATCTTATCTATATTTTTTTATATTATCTTCTACTTGTTTAGTATATCAACAAAACGAATTTATAAATTTTTAAATTAAAAAATAATAATTAAACTATCATCTAATAAAGATTATTATAAAGAAATAATCTTTTTTTGAAATACGAAAGTCCCCCAGTTGGAGTTTTGTTTTATCATATAAAAGATTAATCAGAACTAAACCCATAAAAAAATAAAAATAATAAAATAAAGCTAACAAATAATATACTTCTTAAATATAAAAAATAACCCGAACAACATGAAGAAAAAAAATAGTGGTTCATGTTATCCATTTAAAACACTTGTCAAACAATATTTTTCATTCAGAACCAATTTCATTCAAGACCTTCAAATCATTCAGAACATTTAATCATTCAATGCTAAATTATTCAGTTTTATCAAACAGCCCCTTAATGTATAAAACTTTGATGAAAGACTTGTAGTTTAACAAATCTTTCTTAAAAACTTTTCAAAAAGCTTTCATCGCAATGCATAAAAACTCTTCTAAAAACTTTTTAGAATAGTAAAAAAGCTTTTGTTGGTTTTGTCATTGTGGATGCTCTTAGCACGTTTGTTGGTTACAGTTTTCTAGGAATAGTGGCAGTATATGCATTACACCACGTTTATTTCTTTGCATGTTTTGCCATAGTGTCCTTTTACCAAGTTTGTTATTGAATATGAATATGGAGTATCTCATAAGTGAAGATTCACAGAAATATCGTACGTAGAAGATCATAACAGAGAAATATCGTACGTAGAAGATCATAACATACGAACACGTAAAGTTGTTAGACAAGTTATACACTTAAATTTAGACAACACATGTGTTTGACTTTGACCTTTTCATTAGTTTGAAATTTGAAAGAATATACTTTGATCAAGTAAAGAGATTCAAGTAGTCAAACAGTCAAACTGTATGATTATGCTGCCAAATGATCTCAAGTGATTATAATTTGTGAATAGTATAGGCCTACATACTTTTTCAGCTTTTTGTTCGACAATATGNAGTGGAGGCCAAGGGTTCGAATCCAACGGGAAGAAAATTAATCCCTTTGTGGACACTGAAGTTAACATGCGCCGACTCCGGGCAATCCAAAAGGGTACTCGCACTGGGATTAGTCAACTCGCAATGTCGAGTCAGAAACTCAGGTAACAAAAAAAATATATAATAAAATAAAATAATGTGTGTTTAGGTATGTGTAAAGTATGAGGAAATAGGAGGGAAGACAAATTTCAATTTTTTTAGAATTGAAGGATTGTGAATTTTGATAGGTCCTTTGTCTTAGTCTTAAAAATGAGGCTTGGAATGAGGGTTAGATTTTGGTTTAGGGATATGCATTTTTTTTAAGTGTTGCAGATTACATATAATAATTAATACTTGGCGCCATCATGACCTATCGTGTTCATTTGGACATGAGAAATCGGAATCCTTCTTTCACGTTTTCCTACCATTTTGAGTGCTACTTTCTAAACTTTGCTAATATTTAGAAAAAACCGAAGCGCATTATATAATGTACAAAATGCTGAAGACGATTTTACCGGGTAACCCTTTACCTAAAAATAAAATGTTGAAGACTCACTTGTTGGTCCCAAATTAGTGAGTCGATATGAAATTGCAATAAGTAAACTTGAATAACTATTAATCGTCTAATCTTGTAATCGTTACATGTACACACATATTTATACTATACGAATGGTTGCCTTGAACCATCGTGACTGTTCACTAAAGGGGTGTGTCCCTTGGTTTTGTTTTGGTTCGAATGGGTATGAGCCCAAGCAACATGTCCCTTCGGTTTCTAACCGAAATAACTAACAAATAAATAACTAACTATTAACTACCAACCGCTATTCGGTTATTAAGTTTCTGACGAACAACTTTGGTCCTTCGAGTTTGAATGTGAAGTAACATCGAGATTATATGCTCACATTCTCCTCCTTAATCTTGATCGTTGCTTCGCCCTAAGTCTTGAACTCCAAGCATTTGTCGCATAGTCATGAACTTCAGTCTTGGTAAGGCTTTTGTTAAAATGTCTACTCTTTGTAGTTCTCCACTAACGTGTTCCACATTGATATGATCATTCTCTACACATTCACGAATGAAATGATAGCGAATGTCGATGTGCTTGCTTCTTCCATGAAATACTGGGTTCTTTACGAGTGCTATTGCTGATATGTTGTCAACTCTAAGCGTTATTCTCTTTTCTTGCCATCCAGTTAATTCACTAAGTAGTCGTTTTAACCACAAAGCTTGACATGCTGCTCCAGTAGTTGCCATGAATTCTGATTCACATGATGATAGTGCCACTGTAGGTTGCTTCTAAGTACACCAAGTAATAGGTGACTCTCCAAAATAAAATACGATTCCAGTAGTTCCTTTTCCTTGATAGATGTTGATTCCATAACTACTGTCACTGTAACCTATAATCTTGCAGCCGCCTTCTTTCTTGTATATTATGCCATGCTCTTTTGTTCCTTTGATATATCAGATTACTTGTTTCACTGCCTTCAGGTGATGATCCTTCGGGTCTTGCATAAATCTGCTGAGTAGTCTTACTGAGTAACTAAGATCTGGTCTTGTGTGCAGTAAGTACCTGAGACTTCCAATTAAGCTATGGTAGTAAGTTGCGTTAACTGAGTTTCCATCTTCCGCCTTGACCAACTTAGTGCCGGGATCCATTGGTATCTTCGTATCATTACTGTCCGTCATACTAGTTTCTTTCAAGATTTTGTTAATATATCTTGTTTGCTTGATTGTAATCTCTTTTCCTGTTTGGTAACATCTATCCGAAGGTAATAAGCTAGCAACCCTAAGTCGCTCATTTCGAATTTGTCTTTCATCTGGGATTTGAACAAGTCTATTTCTTTCTTTGGAGTGCCCGTGATTATCAAATCATCTACATATACTCCAACTATAAGTGTAGAAGTCTTGCTTCTCTTCGTATAAACTGCTTGTTCGAGATTACATTTCTTAAAGTCTAATGACTTCAAGGTTTGATCAAGCTTCACGTTCCAAGCTCTCGGTGCTTGTCTTAAGCCATACAAAGCTTTAGTTAGCTCGTATACTTTTCCTAGGTTTCCTTCTTGAATAAAACCTTCAGGTTGTGTAACATAGACTTCTTCCTTCAATTCTCCATGTAAAAATGCTGATTTTACATCTAAGTGGTGTACTTGCCAACCATGATATGCTGCTAGTGCTAATATCAAACGAACTATCTCTATCCTAGCAACTGGTGCAAATACTTCATCGAAGTCTATTCCTTGTTCTTGTACATAACCTTTTGCTACTAATCTTGCCTTATACTTAGTGATCTTTCCTTTAGCATCTCTCTTGGTCTTATAAACCCATTTGAGTCCGATTGCCTTCTGATTCGTTGACAATGTAGTAAGAGTCAATGTATTGTTTTTGTTGATTGAATCTAATTCAATCTCCATGGCCTTAATCCACTCCTTATCTTTTGATGCTTCCTTGTAATTACGAGGTTCTTCTTCTGTGAGAAATAAGCTTGGTGCTTCTACTTCACGTGCATCTTGATAGATTTCCGTTATATCTTTTAAACCTCGTACTGGTCTATGATCATATCTTTGATCTGAGCTTTCTAATGAGCTATAAGTAGCTTCTTCTTCATCTTCTGAGTTAGGTTCGTAATTATATGTTGGTGGTGTAATTGGTGATTATGGATCTTGTATTTGATTTGGTATTGGATCCGATATTGGATATGTGTTATCATTGTTTTCTATGTTGACTGGTATAGGATTTTCGTTGTCAATTTGTCTACCACAAAACTAGCCCAAAATGTGTCTTGTGTACTTGTATCCTCTCCATTTTTATCCCAATCCCACGGTTTTGTTTCCATAAACTTTACGTCCCTACTAAGATGTTTCTTCTTTCCTATTGGATCATATAGCCTACATGCTTTTGATCCTTCCTCTACTCCTAAATAAACCAACGGTATGCTTCTGTCATCTAACTTCTTCAAGTGAGGTATCGTTATCTTAGCATAAGCTGTGCATCCGAATATTCTTAAGTATTCCAGATTTGGTTTTCTGTTGTAGAGGGCTTCATATGGTGTTTTATCTTCCAGGGCTTTCGTAGGTACCCTGTTGAGTATGTAAATTGCGTGTTTGACTGCTTCCGCCCAAAAAGTTAAGGGTAACTTCATTGCTTTCATCATACTCCTAGTAGTTGATAACACTGTCCTATTTCTTCTCTCCACTACTCCATTTTTTTGTGGTGAGTATGGTGCTGTCAACTGTCTTGCTATACCATTCTTTTGCCGTTTTAATGATTCCCACAATTCTTTTGCCATTTTGCAACTTGCTACTTGTAAAATTACATCTTCGGTCAACGCTTGATATAGGAGGGCAGTTGTTGCCTTATCCTTTTTATCATCTACTAGCGTGTTTTCCTTAGGTTCTATTGTTTCCTATAAACCATGTGCTTCTAGTATAACCTTAATTTGTATTGCCCAACAGTGTAGTTTGTGGTTTTAAGTTTAGGGCATTGGTATTGTGCAAAAGGTGTTACGGGTTTCACAACAGTGTTAGTGTTATTCGTATCGTCACCGGGCATCTTGAAAGTGTAACACCCCCAAAATCTGGTCCAGCGGAAGCATACATGCATTGGGGTGCTACTAAACTAGTATCATAACATGAGGTACAAAGAACGGTTTTTATCTCAACCATTTAGAATAAATTTCACTATTAAAAACAATGGGTTTACATATTTAAAACTATTGCGGAAATAGGTCCATAAAATAAATGAAGTGGTCCCAACTGTTTATCAGAGTCATCTATGACCATGCCATGCCGTTTGCCAAGTGCCTCCAACAGTAAGTTATCACCTTAGAAAACCTGAGAATACATGCTAAAAAGTGTCAACACAAAGGTTGGTGAGTTCATAGAGTTTATATAAAAACAGTTAAAGTGATTCGAGTTTGTGAGATAATGAAGTAAATAGTGGGTTACATTGTCATACACCCATAGTTCATTTGTTGTGTGCCCTAACCGGGTCAATAGTTGAGTGAATCAATAGTGTTTGTATAAAAATCAGTTGAACACAAGTTTCAAGTTAAATAAACAGCGGGCCACGTTGTTATACGCCCATAAATTTAGTAGTTGCAGTACTGTATCATGACTACAGTACCGCCTTATTGCTCTAAGTCTCATGAACGCAAACGTTAACTAGTGACGTCATATAATAATGACGTTAATTACCAACATTATAGGGATAATATTAGTATAAATGCCCTCGTGCAGGAGGTTGCCGTCCTCCTGTTTAGTTCAAATAAAGTGCATTTGGCTACCTATCCGGCTAGCACAAATGGGGCGTCAACTGCCAATAGATCTATTCACTATATTCGCGTTCACTCGCAAGTGATTAATGGCTCATGATATGAGGGGCTTTTAGTGGCAAGAGTGTGTCTTAGGCAATAACAATCAGGAGCATACATAAAATACTTGTGTTCAGGTTTGTAGCATGTAATATGTTTCAATAAACAAAATAGAGCGTATCATAAATCGAGTAAAGTATTTAAGATAAACTAGTAAAAGATGTAAGTAAAACGAGCATGTATCTCCCCCAAAGAGTTCAAAATAGATAAAAGGGGGGCTATGACTCACCTGAGGGTTATGGTAGACAGAGCAAAACAATGTCAAACGCAGAATGGGAATGGCTCCAAAGGACAACCTAAATAACATGGAAGTCCTTAGATCTCGAAGGTTTTTGTTCATCGCTTAATTGTTTAGAAGGCAATGTTCGAAAAGTGTTTGTATCGTCGCTACTTGTGTGGCAAAATGCTTAAAGTTCAAGAACAAAGTCATATACTATATAACTTACTTATATGTATAATGTATCATTAATGTTTACGTTCTCGTCGTATATAATTTATCAAAAATTAATTGACGAGTAAATATTTACTAGACGGCTAGTTTTTATTAAATACGTTTGGTTTCGAGTTGTATACAATATATATTTAATTTATGAAAAGTGGTAAAAGTATATAAGTGATTAAACTTATAACTTTTTAGAGAATAATAATGTAAACTTGTCTAAAGTTGAGGGACTGAGATGGTAATATTTCAATGTTATAAAGATTGTACCAAAATACAAAGTGGTTTGGAGTGGGAGGACTAAAACTGTCAAAAACCATACAAGTTTGAAAGTTACAAAAACTTTTAAGAAAATGTGATAAGTGTTTGAACATGAGGGATTAAAACTGCTAAAAGGCTAAAATCTCAAAAATAACAATTTAGTAAAAATTGTCCAAAGCAAGATTCGAACCAAGGACCTCTCGTCCACATAAGCAGCTCCCCAACCAACTGAGACAAGGGATTTTGTTGTTATAATTTACTAATTGATATATTTAAATGGTTTTGCTACTGTCTTATACTTGTTAAAAGCTTACTCAATGTCCTGTGATCGTTATGCTTTTGAAAAAAACTATGCATTATGAGTTTCGTGATAGTTTAAAACTTGTTATATTTTTCCATCTCAAAATATTGTGTTGCAAGTATATGTATATGTATGTGAACGTGTGCATGAAACAGAAGAAATGAAGCAAAATGGAATGTGTTTAAGAGATACATAAGTTCACTGTTGTTCTAGACGATGTCGAGTGAGGATACCCCGACAGTTGTTAGTTTATTTAAGTTGCCACACAAGATCGCGATATGTTTCAAACATGAGTTTCATAAGTGATATGTTAAAGATGTGAGAAGTATATATCACTCGTCACGTACTTTTTATAGAACTACCAACGTAACTATTAAAATGAAGGTGGATTAGGCGCTTACCACACCAACTGTGGTGGTGGAAAAATGAAGAGGAAATGTGAACGAGGGACGAGCGAGAAACGAAAGCAACTCCATAGCTTCCAAGCTTTCGAACCCGAGTTACTTATAAATCAAAACTCCAAGCTTTTACCCAAGATTTTCCCAAACCCTTTTCTTCCTTTGTACGGCACTAACGAAATAAATGAGTGAGGTGTATTTGTGTTTTGTTTGTGTGGTGATACAAAGGATGTTGTAAGTTGTTGTTTAAATAGAGAAGCGAGTACAAGTGGTGTAGGGTTTGACCTTTGTGTCTAGGCTAGTTTTCGCATGCTTGGGAACGGATGGGACGAGAGAGGCAGGCATGTACTTGACAAGACAAAGTTAGTGAAGTTTGGTGATGGGCACAAGCAAGGAAAACAGGAGAGGTAGGGTCTTGGGTATTATTTTATGTTCTTCTTTTTGCATGGAATTCATCAAAAGAGTTAAAGAGACTTTGTTTGGTTTAAGCATGCATGGATTTCGGCTGATTTTGTGGGCGTGTGATTCATCCTTGTGATCGACAGTCTTAAAAGGGAGAAAGAAGGGGATGGATTGACTATGCTTTTGAGATAACCAACATGTGAATTGACATTCTTAGCCAACATCACTTTCTAATTGCATCTTCTTAGCAACTCTCGTGATGTGCCATGTGGGTTGTAGCCTTGTAGGGATATCAAGGAAGAAGGAAAAAGAAATAAATATAAAGGAACGTTGGGTTTGTGTCAGCCAAAACAAAGGAGAAAAAAAATATGTCAAGCCTCACTTTGGCCTCCTCATTTGAATATCTGTCCATGTCATGGTCAAAAGTGTATAAGCTAGCATGGTTTAATGATTTGAATTAATGCTACTAACAAGCTAGAACTTTATAACAATCAAAAAGGGGGTGCTCGTTTGGTTTAAATTCAGACGCAAGAAAAGAAATACAAAGTGAGACATGGATACTTGCATTCTTGGATATTAACCAAAGGGTTTTGTGTTTTTTTTTAAAAAAAAGCTCAAGTCAAAGTTTCACAAAAGTAAGTATGGATTGTAATATAAAAAAAATGTAGTAGCTTACTATTTGATTATAGGAGAGGGCGGCTGTAGTACGGAAAAAAAAAAAGAAACATGCATGGTCTTGGTATTTAAATATTATGAAAGCCTTATTTTATGTAAAAGATGGTATTGCTTTTGGTCAAGAGCATGTAAACAAAAGGGACAAGAAAATTTATGAAAGTGAGGTGATGGGAGAGTTGAGTGGCGTGTGAAATAGAGCAACCAAAAGTGATGTATTGACTTTTGATAGCTAGCTAAATTTGTAAGACAAAATATAAGTATTAAGATATGTTGTAATATATATATTCTATATAGGTGACATCTGGTGAGTTGATTTTATACATGAATGGGAAAGTAAAGGAGTTAAATTTTAATGGTGCATAAGTATTTATGGTGTTGGCAAAGGTGGTGCGCGTATGAGCCCGTTCGAAGTGAGATATGAGATACATCACATAATTAGCTAACGAACATATTTCGTAGTTGTGTCATTAAAAAAAATGTACCCCTTAAAAGTGGTTTATTAAATGTTCAAATGGTATTACTTTGTGGTTAACGTTAGTTAATGACTGGGTAAATTACGGGGTATTACACTTGCTTACGTCAATAGATTTCCAGAATTGTGTCAAGTAAACCTCAGGTACGGAGCATGAACAGGTGAGTAGTTGTCATATGTGATGATGTTGTAGAATTTCCACAATGATTTGACACGTTGGATGACATGGGAGTTTCCCTAGATCAACTTTCAGATTTGACTTTCTGATGTTCCTTTCATCTCCTTGAATTAACTCATGCCTAGGAGTGGTTCCTTGAGACATTTTGGTACCTGAAATGCATCAATACAACCAACGGACACAATATAGTGATGTTTATGTTAGTGATCATTCCAATATCCAAGTTGTCATCTTTGATGAGATTAGTTGTGACCAAAGAATAATGTGTCAGTAACAAAATATTTTACTTGCCGTTGAGAAAACTAACTGCTTTCCATATTAATAGGGTAAATTTTATTTAAGATTATCTACTTACCTAATTCCAATTTATCTTTTTAAGATAAATCTTTTCCATAGATAATCTTTCTTGCACATTACTTCAAACCCTAGCAGTATATATATTCTTTTCTCAATTGGCTAAGTTAATCATTCAATTCGATACTAACACAACTGTTTTTCTAAAAAGAATACCATGGNCTAATCTTCATCTTCTTCTTCTTTGTTGTTTAGATTTCATGGTTTGTTATGTTATGATTATGGTGACCTAACAGCTAAGTTAATCATTCAATTCGATACTAACACAACTGTTTTTCTAAAAAGAACACCATGGTTTCAATCACCTTTGCAGATGAGCACAACCAAGTGGCCAATTTGGAAAAGTCAAACTACAAGAGTGGTCCTCTTTTTCATCAGATTGTGGATTTTCTTAACACCACACATGTGAGGTATGCTTTACTTTTAAATCCCACAATCTATATCTCTCAAATCAAACAGTTTTGGAATTTTGTTCATTCCATAACAATTGAAAATAGAGATACATATGAATCTGTGGATGCTCTTAGAGCCACAGTGGATGGGGTAACTATTGATGTTACCGAGGCATCCTTGAGGAGAATTCTCCAATTGGATGATCTCAATGGTATCATCACATTACCCATGCCAGAAATTTGGGAAAGTCTCTCTTCCATGGGGTACAATACCACTGACAAAAGGGCTACTTTCAAAAAGAGTGGTTTTTGTCCTCATTGGAGATTTTTAATTCATACTCTTTTACATTGCCTTAGCCCTAAGAAAACCTCTTATGAACAATTCAGTTCACCAATGGCTTACCCTTTGGTCTGCCTAGCAAAAGATAGAGTTTTTAATTGGTCCAAATATATTTTTATAAGTATGCAGGGCAATGTAAAGAGTTCAACTAAATTTTTGATGTACCCAAGGTTTGTGCAAGCAGTGCTAAATGAATTTCCACTGCAACCCCATAACAGAGTTTACAAAATCAGACACCTAAAGCCTAAAGTTTTTCAAAACATGGACAAGCCTGGTGATTGGATTTTTACACCTCTTTTTCCTCAAATGCTTGCCAAAATTTCACAAGAACAGGGTGATGATACAATAAACCCAATTGAATCTGAAACCTCACCCATTCTTCCTGTTCCAAATATTGAGTACACTCCACCAGTTTCTCAAACCTATGAGAGGAGGTCTAAACAGCCAACTCCTTTCATCTCAACACAGCATGTTCCTGATCCTTCTGGTATTGGAACAAGCAGTGGTAGCTTTAGCCTTTTGCCTAGTCCAACTAGGGAAGAGACTGAACCAATGCCCCATGACTCACCTCTCCCAACAGGTTACACAGTTGGAAGTGATGAGGGCAGTGAGCAACCATTAGAATTGAAGGAACTTTGTACCAAATTGGCAACACATGTTGGATCCCTTAAGCAAGAATTGGCAGATGTAAAGGAGCAGCATGCCAAAGATGTTACTACACTCAAACAGGAGATTCAAACCTTAAAGGAAGAAATACAGGGGTTGCAAAAGAATAAAAGAACTGCAAAGATGGTGTTATCTTCTTCATCCTCACCCAGTGAAGATTTCTTTGATGATTTGGGAAATTCTCCCAAACAGGGGAGGAAAACAGATGCTAAAACTGAGGGGAGGAGAATTGATTTTAAAGAAGATGAATTTGAAGAAGATTTTGGGAAATTCTCCCAAACAGGGGAGGAAAACAGATGCTAAAACTGAGGGGAGGAGAATTGATTTTAAAGAAGATGAATTTGAAGAAGATTTTGGAGTTCAAGACTTGGCATTTGAGCCAATGATTGATGATACAGAGCCAGAAGTTTCACAACAACAGCAGCTTAATACAGAAGAGCAAGAGCAAGAGCAAGTCTTTTCCACTGCTGCAACAACAATTCCCACTGATGTGTGTATTTCCACTGCAGAGCAAACAGTTTCCACTGACAGTCAAACTGTTTCCACTACTGAGGAAGAAATTGAAAAGAAAAGAAAAGAAAAAGGGAAAGACGTAATGCAGAGTGAAGATTTACCAACAAAGAAGGTAAAGAGAAGTGTTCAAGCTCAAATTGATCATGATGCTGAGGTTGCAAGAAAACTTGTAGAAGATGAAGTTGCAAGAAAGAAGATGTTAGATGAAATAGAGATTGCTGATCACTTCATGATGGCTCAGAATCTCCTCATTGATAAAACCATTAAGGAATGCACTCTTCACATCCATTTGGTATAACCTAAAGTCTAGGGCGCAGGCATAAGCTAAAAGGATTCTAATGGATTCTAATCTAGCTACGGGGGCATAGGTTTCGTCATAATCAATTCCTTCTTGTTGATTATAACCTTGGGCGACTAACCTAGCTTTGTTCCTAGTAACTATTTCATTTTCATCTAGTTTATTCCTAAATACCCACTTAGTTCCTATTATAGTCACATTCCTAGGATTCAGTACTAATTCCCAAACATCACTTGTTTTGAATTGATTTAATTCTTCTTGCATAGCCATAATCCAACTTTCATCCTTTAAGGCTTCATTTATGTTCTTAGGCTCTATTGTTGACACAAAACAAAAGAAGTTATTTTTGTCTTGTGCTTGTGATCTAAGTGTTCGTTGGTTTAGGTGACCTATGATGTTGTCTAATGGGTGTGACCTAGATTCCTTAATATTTACAAATTCGTTTTCTTCTAAATTTTCTTCCTCAATATCATTTCCTATGGGCTTTGTCTTACTAACCTCAATAGCATCTTCCTCTATAACATCATCATCTTCTAAAGGTAATGTCCTAGGTGGTGGAGGAGTTTCGTCGAAGGTTACGTTTAATGATTCTTCTACTTTCATAGTATCTTTATTTAAGACTATATATGCTTTACTATTTTGTGAGTATCCTAGAAAAATTCCTTCATTTGACTTAGGGTCGAACTTAGTGAGATAATCCTTAGTGTTGAGAATGAAGCATTTACTTCCGAATACCTTAAAGTAGCCTATGTTTGGTTTTCTACCTCTTAGTAACTCATAAGGAGTTTTTCCTAGTATTCTTCTAATGGACACCCTATTAAGTATATATGTTGAAGTATCTACGGCATGGCACCAAAATTTTTGTGGGATAGATTGCTCATTTAACATAGTTCTACTCATTTCTTGTAAGGTCCTATTTTTCCTTTCTACTACTCCATTTGATTGAGGTGTTCGTGGGGCGGAAAAGTTGTGAGATATTCCATTTAAGTCACAATATTTTCCGAATTGTACTTCGTTATCAAATTCCCTACCATGGTCCGTCCTAATTGAAACTATAGTGCAACCTAGCTTATTTTGTATCATTTTACTAAAGGTCTCAAATTTTTCAAAGGCTTCGGTCTTATCGCTTAGAAATCTAGTCCACGTGTATCGTGAATAGTCATCTACTATAACTAACGTGTAGCGATTGCCACCGTAGCTCCGCACCGCGGATGGACCGAAGAGGTCCATATGAAGTAGTTCTAAGCATCTAGTGGTGGATACTATATTCTTAGCTTTATGACTAGCGTGTGCTTGTTTTCCTATTTTACATGCATCGCAAAAGTGTTGATTATACTTAAGGCTAGGCAAGTTTCTAACTAGTTCCTTAGATACCAATGATTGGATTTGTTGCATGTTTGCATGACCTAATCTCCTATGCCACAAAGTGGAGTTTTCATCTAGGGTCGCTAGGCATATCCTATCTTCCAATTTATCTCCTAGTTTCATGACATATACGCCGCCTTTCCTAATTCCTCTACCTATGACTTTATCATCCTTAATAATTACACTATTTTTATCGGTAAAGGTAACCCTACACTTATTGTCACATATTTGTCCTACACTAAGCAAGTTGTATGTTAAATTATCTACATGCTCAACATTTTCAATAGTTAGGGAGTCTTGAGAGATCGTACCTTTGCCTATGATTTTTCCACGACGATCACTACCAAAAATAACATTACCTCCATTGTAGGCTTTGTACGTAGAGAATAGCTTGCGATTCCCCGTCATGTGTCTTGAGCACCCGCTATCCTTTACCCATTCGTCGGGCTCCAAATTTATTCCTAGACAAATTTCATTAGATGCTTGAGCGACTAAGCATTCCCCTTTGTTCTTCTTGTCTTCATCGTCAACTCTTTTTCTTCGTGTTGTTTTCCTTTTATCTTGTGTTCTTTGTCGCTTTTTAATGAGTCTTTTAAATTCTTTGACGGCCTTTGCATATTCTTCGTCTTCACTTTCGGAACTAGAATCATCATCTTCATCGTCACTTAGTTCCTTCTTGGTTGACATCTCTTCATAGTCTTCTTGTTCATCCTTGCTCATGTTGTTTTCGGCGTCATTACCTACATATAAGACATTTGAACTCGTAGCACTTGTACTTACTTCAACTAAATATTTGTCTACTATACTCTCTTTTGCTACTAAGTCATTTGAAAGTTTTTCTTTGGCTTGACATTCTTCTTGGTGATATTTTGAAAGACTTTTCCACATGTCATTTGCCGTTTGACAAAAAAATATTCTTTCATATTCAACATTTGAAATAGCTTTGTATATAATAAATTTAGCCAAGTTATTTTGTTTTTCAAAAGTAGTATTTATCGATTTAATATCACCAATTGAAATGACATGCCAAAGATCATAGTCTATTGATTTTACATAACTTTCGAATTGATTTTTCCATGTAAGAAAATTTTCATTTTCAAGAAATGGTGGTCTAAAAACAATTTTCCCTTCTAAATATTTTTCCATTTCCATAGATCGATTTCAAGTTTTAAAATACAATATATTTTAAAAATCTTGTTTGACGTGGCTCTTGATACCAATTGTGGAAAACTAGAAGGGGGGGTTGAATAGTTTTACGTCTTTTTAATTTACAAAAACCTTGTTTATCAAAACACCAATTCAAACTTTATGTTTCACCAATAGACTTGCACAATTATAAGCAACGATATCAACAAGTATATAATATGACAAATGTGAAAGTAAGTAAATAAGTAAAAGGATAGAGTTGGAAAAATGGCACCGTGAGACAAAGGATTTATAGTGGTTCGGCTACGAATCTCCTCTTCGTCCTACTCCACTCCCCGAGCACCTAACTCGGGAGTTTTCTTCACTATGTCAACAAGCTCCCTTATGGCGGAGAAAACCTTACACAACTTTTGCTTACACCGGCTTAACGACACAAAGCTAAATGTCGGGTCCTAATAGTAGCTAGAACCAATCTCACAATACACCACGACTTCTTCTTCTTCTTCACAACACAACTTCTTCTTCACAACACAACTTCTTCTCTTCACAACACAACTACTTCACTACTTATTCTTCTTCACTACCCAACTCCTATTCACAACTAGCACTACTAAAACTACTTACACTAATCACAACACAACTACACAAGTACTATACACAATATATATACAATACTTCTTGAACTTGAGGTTGAAGGAGTATTCTTCTTTTGCACTTAGGATGATGATGGATGATGAGGGATTGAATCACTTGAAACAAGGATTAGTAATCTAATGATCAAAGGGTTTTGGAAGATGTTTAGAGAGATTTGAGATCTGAAATTTTCGTGCAAAAGGTGAGGTAAAATACCAGATGTAAGGTGGTATTTATAGGGGAAAAATTCTGACAAAATCTGACACAGGAGCGTTCCGGTCCCCTTAATTATGGTCGGCCCCCTTAAAATTAAGGGGGCCGCCCTACTGTAACGGCCAGAAATTTTGTCTTTAGTGGGGAAAGTTTATTTGGTGAAAAACTTAACTGATTTTGGTTAAAAATTTGAATTCATATATTTAGTATGATTAAAACATTTTTCTTTATTACCAAAATTGTTTTTCAAAAATATATAATATGTTTATATAATTAATAAAATTTTTATTAATTAATTAAATACCCCTTTGATCATGAGATGTATTAAGCACTTGTTTATTCATACCTTGAGTGATTAAGTTGGATATGATGATATAAACTAGCTTAATACTTGTTTACGTAGTAATCTTACGTTTAATGATTTTACATTTTGTGATCGTCAAAACGTAGAGATATCGAAAAATATAAATAACGTTTTTACGCATTATTTATGTCAACAGTTTTTGTTGTTTTCAACGTCTATGTGAACACAAAATCTCCAAATACCTCTCGGTATTTATTCTGAAACAAACAACTTGTTTGTTTTCTTTCTACTACCACGATGGTAGTAGTCAAACAAGGAGAGCATTTTGCTTAAATCCTTGTTGTCCTCGTCGATTGTTCGCGTTACATAATACTTTCTTTCCTTTGCTCTTTGTTCCACACCGTATAATTTCACAACAAGCCTTCAAGAATACCCACAGTATTCCCTACAAACAATTGATCAGATTGTTTCTGTTGTTGTTGTTCTTGTATTGCTAGCGCCTCCTCCAAAACAATCCTTGATTGTTTTCTCAATCGGTATACCTTCTTATAAACCAAGCAACTTCCTTTTTCTCTTCCAACGTGTTGCGTTGTAGCAACATTGGGTCTTCTATCTTTCTTTGACGTCTTTTCTCTTCCAACTTTGTTGCGATAGATAGCAACAAACAGGTCTCCTGATTTTTGTTGTGTGATATTAGTTGCCAACAAGAGTTTATGCAACAAATGTTTTCTTGTTCCTTTTGTTCTTGTCGCGTACACAGATCACACCAACGAAGAATCAACAAGTCACCACTTCATTTGGTGCCTTTTCGTTTGCAATTTCTACACAAGTACGGTCGTGCACTACTTTCCTTGCGTCCTAGTTATCCAGGCAGCGTCCCTTTTGTTTGAACGCTGCGTATTTTCTTTTCTGAAACAAGGTTTCAGCGTGTATCTTTCTTTTGGTTTTCTTTTGGTCTCGCTAGAATGTTTCTGTTTTGATGTTTTGTAGCGAGCGTGAGGCTCTTGATGCCAAATGTTGCTCCCAAATTAGTGAGTCGATATGAAATTGCAATAAGTAAACTTGAATAACTATTAATCGTCTAATCTTGTAATCGTTACATGTACACACATATTTATACTATACGAATGGTTGCCTTGAACCATCGTGACTGTTCACTAAAGGGGTGTGTCCCTTGGTTCTGTTTTGGTTCGAATGGGTATGAGCCCAAGCAACATGTCCCTTCGGTTTCTAACCGAAATAACTAACAAATAAATAACTAACTATTAACTACCAACCGCTATTCGGTTATTAAGTTTCTGACGAACAACTTTGGTCCTTCGAGTTTGAATGTGAAGTAACATCAAGATTATATGCTCACATCACTTAATTTTAATTTGGTATTTTGGTAATGCTCTTAGATGAACCAAGTGATACATTTTTATTTGGTATTTTGGTAATGCTCTTAGGTGTTTGTTGAAGGGGGTTTCTCCTTTATTTTACAAAGAGGCTATTATGTGTTTACTAACCATTGACTATGTATAAATGGATATATATTCTGTGCATCAGGATGATCCAGACTAGAAAGGAATCAAAAGGTGCTTTACCTGATGATGAGTCTTATCACCGCCCGGTTGTTCCGTTACTGCTATCCCAAAATCAGATTGATGCTGCTTTGAAGTCATCCATTTAGCCTTAACATCAGGTTACCTGTTATCAGTTGAAGTTTTCACAGAATGTGTGCGGAGCTGTGTTAGTACAGGAAGGTTGGATACATTGGTATCGATTATAGAGAGATGTAAGGTATGTATGTTTTGTCTGAGCTTTGTAATATTCTGTAGACTTGGATTCCTTTTCTAGCTGACATATTAATTCTTTTTTGTTGCTTATGTTGTCAGAAATGGATCAAAACAAAGCCTTATGTCCACCCTGGAACTTGTGCAATTACATCATAGACGTTGCAACACAATCAGATAATAGTGAGTTAGCATTTTATGGTCTTGAGCTCCTGGCAAGATGGATTGCTCGTGGAGAAATTGCAAGGCCACCTGTAACTCTAAGCTCGTAGATGGCACATGGGCAATTCTTATGCAGATGAAGGATTGGTAGTAAAGGCATTAACAACTGCTGCTAGATCAGTGTAGGTTCTGTTGATTGCGGTTGAAGACATCTTTAATCTATATCAAGCATTGACATTTAAAATCAGTGTAGGTCTTTTTATTGTAAATATTACCCTCTTGGTCTTCATATTCTTCTTCTACTTCTGGTCGCCACTTTTTCATCCCTTGCTTCTCTTTAATTTTCTCCCACAGCTAGCGTGCCTCCACTATTGATGTGATTTCGTTAAAGTCCTTGGTATTTGGAATACCAAGCCGGCGCATACCATACTGATATCGGGGCTCCATGAAATGATGCTCGACGTAAGATCTTCTTCCTCGGTAAGTATAGTTTCCACATATCTCGCACTTGAACTCGTGGCCAAGGCCATGAAGCTTATAAAGCCAATGTTGTATAGGCTTTCCATCCCATACAATCGGAAACTTCAGAGGATTGTATATTTTTTGATTCTCGTCCTCACTCGCAATTTCAGGTTCATCCTCATGATCATCCTCCCTATCAACCTCCATCTCCTCGTATATCAGTCCTTGTTTCTTCTCAGCTTTTTCTTTTGTTGTATAATACATAGTAGTCTCTGACAATATCTCGTACAGCTTCAGTATCTTACCCTCCATGACAATATCTCGCACAGCTTCAGTATCTTACCCTCCATGAGAGCAATCTCTTTTGCAAAAAAAAGCCACTCGGCACGGTGTTGAACAGTACTCCCGTATTTAAACCAAGTGCACCCAACGCCTCCTTTAGCTTCTCAGGACCAAGTGCTACTAGCTCCTCAGCCGTACTATAACCGTCCAGATCAATTCCCTTCCCTTTTCCTTGAGCCCATTGCTCATTAAACTCATCTACCACCTTCACGAACAATCTTTCAAGATCTAGCAAGGGCTGCGTTCGTTCAACGAAAGACACTAAATACACTAACATGTTGCTCAAATACCCCTTGTACGCCGTCCTCATCTTTAGCTTCTTCGGGATGACTTGTAGTAATGAAAACACTTCAAGGAACAAAGCGTAATCAACTTCTTTACCAAGCTTAGAGTTAACATACTCATGATGCAATGCATGCATGTCAAGATAACGTCCATTGCCTTCCTCCCCACTAAACTTAACATCTGGTCCCTCGTACNACGACTGATAGTAGGAAAAATAAGCAGTTCGACATTTAAAAGAGTTATGCACGAGCAGTCGAAATTGCTAGGAGGCCATATCATGGTTGGCTAATGGCTAACGACCGCTTACTCACTGATGTGAAAATCACATTCTTGCATGGAGATGAAGAAAGAAGGGATCTATGCAGATTAGCAAGCTCAAGCATGAAACTGTACCATTGAATCAGGCTAATTGAGAGAAAACTGACAGGAAAAGTATACAGCACCACGAATCAAATCACCAAAGGCTTGAGGCTTAGCACATAGAAAACACCCTAAGCTTGGCCGAAACCGTTAAGACTTTCCAACCCTTGAGAATACTAGACATATTAACCAATGTAGAATGGAAATGCTGGACAAAGGTCTAAGTTATGAGAATATGAGGAGAAGAGAAGCAAGACGTCCCTTGTTCATGGCCCATATATAATTTTTAGAAGACATGATTGTGAAGAGTATTAAATTCGACGGCGACTCCAAGATACATGGAAAGTGGAGCCGTTGTTTTCACCAAACAGTGAACAGAAACACTGTGAAATGAGCGACGTTTAGGGTTGCTACCTACTACCTTGGGAACGAATCCACAACAGGAGGAGACTACAACAAGGCAATCAGTGAATATTACCCGAAAGAATAAAAGACCTGAATACCCAACGAATGATTGAACGGCATATGAAATCTGACAAATCAAAAAGATTAGCCAGTATAGAACGAAGGCACGCACTAGAAGTTGGTCAAGGCGAAGATGAAAGCTCTCAGGTTGGACGGCACTTCACCGAAGGTTAAAGCTAGTGGACGAGAGTCTTTATCTACTTATTACACACAAGACCTGAAACAGATCGCTATAAATTCAGTCGGACTAGCACTAGCAGATTGCATTCATCAAGAACCAGTAAAAGGACATGTCACCTGAATGCAATTAATACCAATGTAAAGTCCGTTTAACTAGTTGTAATCAAAAAGGGATATCAAGAAATGGATCTATGCTGGCTATGTTTAATCTGAGTTATGTGTTTCATTACACCAAAAAAGGAAAGAGCGGCATTTCACAATACGAGAGGTTTATAAAGCTTAAAGAATGGGGCGACACGGTAGGCCATAAATGGTGAGAAACAACATCCTGGAATGCCAACAAGTGTAGAAAAGAACTACGGAATTTAATTCTACCTTGAGAACACCTATTACCTGGGTGTTATTCAAGAAACTACCTTATTCCGAGTTTGGTCTATCATAGTCATCATGTGACCGAAACGTGCCCATAATTCATCTGCAACAGACGTGGAGTCTAACAGAAGTCGAATTGTCATGTGTTTATGGCGTAAGAGAGCGGACGTTTCTTTAAGTGGATGAACTATACTGGGATGCAAGAAATGGAGAGCACCATTCAAAACGAGCATATTAAGTATGACAAACGAAATATTCGAGATCAACTCAACTCGGTGCAGAGAGATTCCCAGATATAATTTCATGGGGAAGGGAAGACAACACAGCGCATTTGGAATGCGCTACATGGAAGCGTGTGCCACTTTCAGGTTCTGTCCTGAGAAGTGAAGTGTAGCTAAAAAAGAGAGGACATATTAGTTAAACACGTTAGTGCGTTGGGAGGAATTGCACAAGAGCGAGTTATAATACTATAACATAGGGGGCACTACAAACGGTGAATATACTGCAAGTTCGTTGATCCCAAAATGCGACAATGGCTCCGGAGTCAGTTTTCAATGACTTTTCAGGAGGAAAGCAACATGCAAGGTAGTTAAGGAGAAGATTTGTTTGTGAGCATGTAATCTTGCATGTCACTTCTCGGATGAAACAAACTCCAAGGACCAAATGTGTTCGTTAGAAACATAATAACCGAATAGCGGTTATGTTAGTTTAGTTAGTTATTTTCTGTAAAAAGTCAATGGGTCACAACTCTTGGGTTATACCTGTTCGACCCATAAGACACAGCGAAGGGTCACACCTGTTGGTTTGTACCTGTTCGATCCAGAATCAAGGCCAAGGGACACAACCCTTGAGCGAACAGTCACAAAGGTTCATGGCAACCTTTCATGCCTATATATACATAACTTTCTGTAACATTGTACTAGTTGGAAAAATCATACTACAAGTTATCTAGTTTCATTATACACTTTGCAATTTCATATTTCGATCCATTATACACTTTGGGACAACACAGTATCTTACCCTCCATGACAATATCTCGCACAGCTTCAGTATCTTACCCTCCATGAGAGCAATCTCTTTTGCAAAAAAAGCCACTCGGCACACTGTTGAACAGTACTCCCGTATTTAAACCATGTGCACCCAACGCCTCCTTTAGCTTCTCAGGACCAAGTGCTACTAGCTCCTCAGCCGTACTATAACCGTCCAGATCAATTCCCTTCCCTTTTCCTTGAGCCCATTGCTCATTAAACTCATCTACCACCTTCACGAACAATCTTTCAAGATCTAGCAAGGGCTGCGTTCGTTCAACGAAAGACACTAAATACACTAACATGTTGCTCAAATACCCCTTGTACGCCGTCCTCATCTTTAGCTTCTTCGGGATGACTTGTAGTAATGAAAACACTTCAAGGAACAAAGCGTAATCAACTTCTTTACCAAGCTTAGAGTTAACATACTCATGATGCAATGCATGCATGTCAAGATAACGTCCATTGCCTTCCTCCCCACTAAACTTAACATCTGGTCCCTCGTACGTACTCATATTCATGATCAGTTTCATCGATAACTCGTGCTGATGGAAAACGCCTATGATAATCCATAATCTCTTTCAACATGTCATAAAAATTTTGTCCACCAAAGGCTGCGTCAATCTCGTCTTTAATTTCCTTCCATTGTCTTTATCTGTGAGAGTCGTCGTTTCTAGTTGATCGTGGGATCATTCTTCAAAACCTTCACGATGAGTCTCTCGAGCCGCTCTGTATCCTCGTGAGCGGCTCTAGCAACCTCTAGCAATGTCGATGACATCTTGTTCGATCGTAGTTTTGTATGAGATGATCGATGGTTGTATCATGATAAAAGGTTTATTAGGACGTTTTTATAAGGAATGTTCCACCACCTAATGATGGGTCGGTTTGGTTGTAAAAAATTTTAACTAAAACAAATCGTTTGAATAAATAATTTTACTAAAAGTTCAAATATAAATTATTTCCATTTTTTATTAATTATACTATAGGTTTAATCTTTTATATAATAAAAGAATTACATTATTTCGGAGTGATTTTGCAAAATCAATCTTAGTGGAAAAAAATTGGACTAATAAGAAAGCTCGATTTTGACACATAGGCGAAACCGAGCAATATGATTGGACAATAAAAAGTCAAAATTGAATTGATTTCAGTCAAACTTTAATAAATTTGGTGGAGAATTTGATTGAAGGAAAAAACACATAAAAATATACGTGTCAAATTTATGAAAATAAAAACTTAAAAAAAGAGGAGGTAATTAATAAAATATTAGTTGTTGAATTTTAAATATATTATATAGAGTTAAGTGTAAAATTATAAATCTTCATGTTTTTTTATAACTTTAGATAACAAATAACCCCTTATACTTTATACTCTCTATATAATATGAACTTTGTTTACAATTACATGAGTATTAGTATTGGCTTGAGACTTTAATCCATTAAACTTACAAAATTTTATAAATATACGAATTAGGTTTAATATATGTTAAATATTTTTAAAATAAATATTAGTTTTAAACTTTCATCTATTAAAATATTCTTTTTACTATGTACGTTAAATAAGGACTCATGTTATCCTATTTAAAAGTTTAATCTATGCGTACACGGATTGAATATTAAATACGGCTAAATTATTATTAACGGTAATATAAATATCAAATTTTAATCAGGGGTTACTGTGATATGAAAATAAATATACGCGATTGTACTTATAACAACGACCCATGTAATTATTATTTAAAGTTTATATACGGATATCCTGAAAATATTTTTAAAAAACTTTACGGAGTATATTTTAACTTCATCAGCTCATTATGTGCTACTAAACTCGCACATTTCGTACAACATGATACCAATTGTTAAAAGTTAAACAACAACATCAACCACAACATCTATGTCAGCTAAATAAAAGTTTATATACGGATATATTTTAACTTATAACAATGACAGTGCTCGTGCTACTAAACTCGCATATTTTGTACAACATGATATCAAATATACGCGATTGTACTTATAACAACGACTCATGTAATTATTATTTAAAATTTATATACGGATATCCAGAAAAAAAATTTAAAAAACTTTACGGAGTATATTTTAACTTCATCAGCTCATTATGTGCTACTAAACTCGCACATTTCGTACAACATGATACCAATTGTTAAAAGTTAAACAACAACATCAACCACAACATCTATGTCAGCTAAATAAAAGTTTATATACGGATATATTTTAACTTATAACAATGACAGTGCTCGTGCTACTAAACTCGCATATTTTGTACAACATGATATCAAATATACGCGATTGTACTTATAACAACGACTCATGTAATTATTATTTAAAATTTATATACGGATATCCAGAAAAAAAATTTAAAAAACTTTACGGAGTATATTTTAACTTCATCAACGCTCATTAAGTGCTACTAAACTCGCACATTTTGTACAACATGATATCAATAGTTAAAGTTAAACAACAACAACAACAACAACAACAGCAACATCAACCTCAACATCAACTTCTATGTTAGCTAAACGAAGTTAAATCTTTTATCCAATAAAATTTTGTACAAAATATTAATAGATATTAACACATAATGACAAACTCATGCATATTTATTAGTTGTACTTATATCACAATTTTCACGGGTAAATTCTTATATGTCCATATAGTAAACTAAATTTTAAAATAAATTTGATTTACATGTAAACCCTGTGCGTGCACGGGACTTATAACTAGTGTCTATATATGCGAGTTTAGTTTTGAAACCAATTATATATTTTTTAATCTATTTTGGTAATCATGGTAAGATTTTTAATCGACTAGTTCACGGGTTTTTAATTCAACGTACGTTATTCATATGCATTGTTTTCACGTCAGCAGTTGATTGTCATTTGTGTTGTATTTGGTACGTTAATTAGTTAATTTAGGCCTCGATCTTGTTTTTAGGGCATCTGTTAGAGTAGGTTTTTTATTTTAAAAAATGTTCTAAAAATTTGTAAATATTATAATAGTGGTCATTCACTTCAACCTTATCCACAAAAAAGAGTGAATGAGTGGGTCATTCAAGGTATTCGAATTATGTAAAATGTTTACAGAGTTTTACAAGATTTATACATGGTGGAAACAAAAATTATAAAATAAAAAGTTTATAAATTATTAGCAGCAAGACAAACTATTGTATTTGTAACTCAATATGTGTAAAAATACCACACACATTTTCTATAACAATTTAGCTCTTTTTACATAAATCTATACAAACGGAAACTATTGTATATTTGTATGATGATCAACTACACGATTATTTCTTGATCATCACGCCCCCTTCGATGTTTAGTGTTTTCACTTTGAATCTCTCAAGTTTACGTGAGAACTTTGCTATCGATCCATCTATCTCATCTGTTTCCATGAAATCATCTTTTAACTCTCTACTTTTGGTCTCTTGTTGATCATATACGTCATCTTCACCAATATGGTCTTGTGAACTCACCGGATATCTTTCCATAAACTCAGAAATCACTTTTACTTGAGTATGCTTAAGCTTTTTTACTAGAAACTTTTCTATGTCACTTTCTTTTTCAAGCTCCGAGAAGATTTTACGAAGCAATAAACCCTTGTGTTCGTTATCAACATTCTCCAAACACTCAAAAAGAATCTGAGCTAGCTCATAAAACACTTCATCTTCATGTGCATCATGTTGTTGTTGATAGGAAGTTGATGTTGACGGTTCGTTATCTTGAAGAACGATTGGCTCTAACGACGGTTCTATAATTACAGCCGGTTCTATGATCGATGTTGAATATTTGAATGATGTTAGCTTTGAAAACGAATAGGGTCTTGTGGGTTGAGGAAAATTTTGAAACTCCATTGAAGATCAAGTTTTATTAAATGTTGTTATAGTGAAGATGGTCATATACTCATATACCTAATTGGTTATATATACTTGTAAAAATTTGAGTCAAAAGAGTGTCCTTTTACCAAGTTTGTTATTGAATATCTCATAAGTGAAGATTCACAGAAATATCGTATGTAGAAGCTCAGGAATATTTGAAATGGTTCAAAACATACGAACACGTAAAGTTGTTGACAAGTTATACACCCAAATTTAGATAACACGTGTGTTTAACTTTGACCTTTTCATTAGTTTGGAATTTGAAACAATATACTTTGATCAAGTAAAGAGCTTCAAGTAGCCCAAACCGTATCTTTATGCTGCCAAATGATCACAAGTGATTATAATTTATGAATAGTATAGTCGTACATACTTTTGTTCGACATATGCACCATGCGTGTAAGTGGTCAACTAGGCAGTGACGCCGTGCGTACCTATAGCATGTATTTGACAAGGGTACTATTAAGCCGTGCGTACCTATAGCATGTATTTGACAAGGATACTATTGTTGTTACCTCTCGCTTGCAAAAAAGACAAAAAAAATATATAACATTCTTTTTTAAATTCTCTATTAACAATAAAACACATTTTTTTTTTTTATCATATTCTCCTTCGTATTTTTTGTTAGTTTACGGTTAAACTTTATGATTTAAGATCATTTGAGGACCAAACTTTTTTTACATGCAAAGGGACTAATCACCATCATCCATCTTCCCTCCATCTTTATTTGATCTAATGGATGAGATTAATCATAACAATTTAAAAAACCCACTTTCATTCTTTTTTTTCAAATATTAATATCTTTCAAACCGTTAATCGTTAAGCGAAAAAAAAATATACCGTTACGACAAGCATTTAATTATTTTTCTATAGATATGCATTGTGATATACTTTCGACAATTTTTTTTTTTTTCGTTTTTTTCACGTTTTTTTTCGTGGCCGAAAAAATCACATAGATTTTCGTCCACGAAAAAACGTGAAAAAAACGATTTTTTTTTCTCCCCGCAGTATTCGCAATCATATTAGAAGTAAGAAATTAAAATGGCTCATCGCGATGATAATTATTTCGCTTAACGATTAACGTTACAGATTAGGTTAAATTATAAAAATGGGTTGAAATATTAAATGCTTTTATCTCAACCATTGATTGTCTTTTAAATGGATGGTGGGGATGAGTCCCTTGGTCATGCTAAGGAAAGTTTGGATTAATATAACTGTACTCAAAACTGTATATTTTAGTGTTTCATACTTTCAGTTTTTGGCTATATCCATTAACAAATCAAATAAATAATAGCCGGTAAACAAGAGTTTATAGGGTCCTTAATAAACCTACAACCATTGACAATCACGACAGAACCGTTGAACGATATCCCATATTTGATCGCAGTCTTCTTGAACTACAAATAGCAACTTCAAACCAACCGTTTGAAGAACATGAAAAGGAATTAGAAAAGAATACACCAAGGGTAACGATATAGGAACACAAATTAACCCCGAACACCGGCCTTTATTAATACCGAATAGGCTACAATTACGAGTAAAAGAATGGTTGTTCTTTAATCGATGCTATTTAGAAGCAAAGCATAAAGTGTAACAAACAACACAATATTTAAGCTTTCAACCTATAATCCTTATGATATGATTACAGAATACACCCTGTGCGGAAAACACTAAATCTGAAATGAAATGTTAGCAACCTCTGATCAGCAATCTTTGAAACAAAATTTGGGCAGTAAACTTAGTCATCCTCTTTGATAAGGAAAGCGGACAAATTATAGTCTATAGATTTGTAAAACAGCTTCAATAACTTTTAAATAAATACGTGAAGTGATAGTATTACCCTCGACCAACATTCCCTTTTATACAGGTACAGAGTCGCTTTCGAGGGGCGACGGTTAGATGAGATGTTGCCAAACCCCCATTTTCTAGTAGAACTAGTACATAAAGTACATATTTCATTTTGTCTACTTTGGAAACGCCACCAAGTGTACGATTAGTGAAGCAGTTTTTTTTTTTTTTTTTTTTTTTTTTTTTTTTTTTTTTTTTTTTTTTTTAAGGGTTATAAAATTGGAACTTTGGCGAACAATTCTGTCAACTATTTGGATCAATTTAGTCATTGTTATTAATTTAATTAAAACAAATCGTTTGAATAAATATATTACTAAAAGTTTAAATATAAATTATTTCCATTTTTTATTAATTATAATACAGGTATAATTTCTATGCATGTTTAGTTTTGAAACAAATTATATATTTTTCCTTTTATCTATTTTGGTAATCGCGTCCATATCTTTTGATTGACATTTCACGGGTTTTAAATTCGACATTATTCATATACATTGTTTTGACATCGGCCGTTGATGTGTCATTTGTATTGTATTTAGTACGTTAATTAGTTAAGTTAGCCCTTGATCTTGTTTTTAGGGCATTCGTTAAAGTGGTGTTCTTTTCTAAGAAAAGGTCTAAAAAGTTGTAAACAATATTAGTCATTCACTTTGACGTTATCTGGGCATGAATTAGTTTAAGATATTAAACCTTTTAATAATTCAATGCATTTAGATTGTATAAAATGTTTATAGAGTTTTACAGGGTTATACATGGTGGAAACAAAATTTACTAAAATAAAAAGAGTTTTCTAAATTAGTAGCATGACAAAATATAAATGTTTATAAAAGTTTAGCATGGTATTGTAGATCATCTTAACTTCCATAACTAAATTGAGATTTGCTAATAGGTGCCAACTAAGCATAAACACTGCATTTAATATATATTTAATACACTCAAACTTTCATTGTTAATCAAAAAATTCATTTAACAAACATAATTAAACTAATAATCTACTATAATTATCTTTGATGTTCAATTTAATAGACTTGAATATCCATTTATCTACTGTTTAAAAGGTGACAAGTGGACACCCATTAGAGAGCACGGTACAGGGGACAGATCCCGTCATTCGGCAAAAAAACAAAAACGACGCCGCCGTAATGCACCGTCGACGGCACCATTGGTTCGCCGTTTGTTCCTTTGTTGCTAGACCAATGGATTGTTGTTCATTATTATTATTATTATTATTATTTTGTCCAATTTCCTAACATCATAAAACGGGAGAAAACAGGCAACGCCTAAAAACTTAACCACCACCCCCCACCCTTCACCTATAAATACTCATTTTCAACTAACATTTTTAAAACATATAAACCAAATTACAATTTAACTACACTTTCACATACAATACAATTTTATCTACAAAAATGTCACAACAAAATAACGATTAGCTCCTTATTAATATATTTTCTCCATCTTATTCATCTGCTAATTCTGGTTCCCCGTCATCCGCCACACCATCATCCGCCCACTCTATTTCTCCCCAACACTAGCAAAAGCCGACACAATCATTTGCACAATATGCAAACTTAAACCAATCATTCTCACATGCTTTCCAAAATTCACATTACCCACAACCTGCTTTCACACCACAAAACCCACTACAAATAAGCCAATATCAATTTAACCATATCACTTTACTCCAACTTCAACAACACCCATTTCACAACTTCACCCAAATGGCTCTTGGTAATTCTTCAAAACCAACACAAATGATGCCACCACTACAAACTTTACACGACACTCCACCACACTCACCAATCCACTCACCATCACAACCCTCACAAACCGAGTCGT
Source organism: Artemisia annua (assembly GCA_014162995.1). Taxonomy (NCBI): domain Eukaryota; kingdom Viridiplantae; phylum Streptophyta; class Magnoliopsida; order Asterales; family Asteraceae; genus Artemisia; species Artemisia annua. Next base: position 93,731 of record LBNU01027069.1, on the reverse strand, counting down.
CTTTCATTAGAAAAGGAATAGGAAAAGGAAAAAAAAGGAGACCAAAGAAAATAGACGTCATACATACCCATTGGACATAAGCGGAATAAAAACTTTTAGCCGAAACTTACGTACAAATATCCAAGGACCCAAGACTTGGCGTTGACCGAAATTCCAAATCGTTCTGGCAAAAAGTTCATAGTGAATACAACCAAAATGCATCCTTCGAACGTACCAAGGATATGATCAAGGGAAAGTGAAAACGTTGACACGTGATTGCAACAAGTTCGACGGGACTGTCGACCAACATAAACGGATGAGTGATGAGAACGATTTCGTTTGGCTAAGTCGTTGTTATATGATATTCCAAGAAATTTGGGGGTTTGCGTTTGTCCACTATGAAGCATAGATGTCTTGAAATATCACCACAAATGGCGTGGTACCAAAGCCTTTGTTCCCGGAAGACGCTTTCATACAGTTAATGATGTTGAAGAACCGCGAGCTATTTTGAGATGATACATTACCATAACCTCCCTGTTAATACAAATAATGTCAAAAACGTTATTCACATTATTCGATCTTCTTGTGTTTTGATAATCACAAAATATAAAGACATGTTACGTAAAGTTACGGTTAATAAGTTTTTAACCGAGGAAACTCGTTACTTCTACGTAGCTTCTACAACGTCACTTCAGGTATAAACAAACCTTATACCGTCATTAGTTTGGTGATCAAAGAAGTTTTTATTTTCTTATAAACTTACATTTTTAAGTTTGACAAAACATTTTCACAAAAGTATTTTTGTGTTTTTAAAGAAATATTTTATTAAGAAAATATATTCAAATTCAAACTTATAACAGCTAGTTTTCCCTCCAAAATAGCTGAAATTTCACCAGATAAATTTTCACCACGTCAGGACAAAAATGGGAGCGTTTTGTCGGGACGGTCCCTTAAAGTGGCCGACGGTCCCTTAGTGATAAAGGACCGTCGCCTATTTACGGGACCGTCTGGCTCTCTCCTGTCGTCTATAAATACTGAACTGTTACACTTCAAAAAATAAGGTTTTTCACACACAAAACTTCCTGTTTTTATTTTCCCTTTAGTCTTTGATCACTATAACATGTCGGTATATGTTTATAAGTGATTTCCTCTTCCGTCAAGTGCAAGAGAAGAACTCTCGACATCAATGAAGTCTTGAGATGTTATAGGTGTCCACACACAAACGTAACAAGTGTTACGGTGATAGGTTCTGTAAATAATGTCATTGTTTTCCGACTTGTGTGTGAGTCGAGGATGGGGATATTTGTGTGAACTTGGATGGTGATGTAGATCCAAGAAGTCTTGTAACTAGATTAGCTCATGTATTGGTTGTGAGGAGAATGATGTCCTAGTGTGTAGGTTAGGACTTAGTCGAGTCATTATGTAAAAGACTTGGATCGGGTGATGATTTACGTGAGTCATGTGTGTAGTCTTGGTTCGGGTGAAGAACCAAGTGAGTCAAGTGTGTGAAGGCTTGGTTCGGGTGAAGAACCAAGTGTGTCTAAGTATGAAGGCTTGGNTGTGAGGAGAATGATGTCCTAGTGTGTAGGTTAGGACTTAGTCGAGTCATTATGTAAAAGACTTGGATCGGGTGATGATTTACGTGAGTCATGTGTGTAGTCTTGGTTCGGGTGAAGAACCAAGTGAGTCAAGTGTGTGAAGGCTTGGTTCGGGTGAAGAACCAAGTGTGTCTAAGTATGAAGGCTTGGTTCGGGTGAAGAACCAAGTGTGTCAACTATGTGAAGGATTGGATCAGGTGAAGATTCAAGATGGACAAGAGTGCTTGTTCGTGTGGCCACGTGGGCCTTGGAATAGATTGGTTCTAGCTACGATTAGAACTCGACATTATGCTTAGTGTCGTTAAGCCTTGTGTAAGCATGTGTATGGATTGCTCCGCCTGAAGGAGTGTGTTGATATAGTGATTGATAACTCTCGAGTGTGGTACTCGGGAAGTGGAGTAGGACGGAGAGTGAGCTTCGTGCCGAACCACTATAAATCGTCGCGTCCCTTTGGTTGTGTTCTTTCCTTACTCTTTACTTTACTTGTTTACTTATGTATGTTAGTAGTCAACTTGATATCACATAACAAGTAGAATTCAATAAGTTTGCTAAAGAATATTAATCGGACCTAAAAACGGCGAAATGTTTTAACAACTAAAAAGAAACGGTGAAACTATTCAACCCCCCCCCCCTCTTCTAGTTTCTACAATTGGTATCAGAGCCAGGTTATCAAGATCTTTAGAGTATACTGTACTTTAAAACTTGAATCGATCTATGGAGTCTGAAAGATACTTAGAAGGGATCTATTTGAATTAGTCACCATTTTTTGAAAATGAAAATTTTGTCATTTAGAAAAGTAAATTTGAAAGTTATGTGAAATCAATTGATCATTAGCTTTGGAATGTCATTTCTTTTGATATTTTTAATCAATGAGAATAGATTTCGAAAATTAAAATTTCATAAGAAACTTTTGCTAGACATTGAAGTTCAAATATTGGTTTATAAAATTTTGCCTAAAAATTGGTTTTGACAAAACCATTTTATGAAATGTGGTAAATGATATGTGGCAAAATATTTTAAAATTTCATCAAGGAAATGTTCAAGCCAAAGATGATGAAAATATGTTGTTAGTAAATCACTTAGCTTGAGTAGAATCGTGTACTACTAGTTTGAATGCTTTTATTGTAGGTAATGTTGCCGACAAGAATCACATTAACAACTAAGTTGATGTACTAATCTACAAGTCTTGAAGTGATGTAAATGAAGAAGACTTAGTACGTGTTTTGATAAGCCAAAGGCCAAGATAGCTAAAGACCAAGACAATGCATGGGTAGAATATGCAACTACTATTAAGGATGATTCGCCAAGTGTGTTTCATCATGTTTTACATCACACACGACACATGTTATGATATGTGTCATTAAGGATAGCTAGAGGCCAAGGTAAGTCTTCTTACAATTTTGTCTATTATAGTTGCAACTTGAATGCTTGCTATATGCTTACGTGACTATGTGATATATTGTTACTTGCTTGCATGCTAGATAATATCTATATGCTCATATGTGCTATACGCTTTATAATCATTAGACGATTTGTCTAAATGCTTATCCTCCTTTGGATTCAAGCAAACTATTTGGAAAAATAATGGTCTTACCACAACCATTATTTATAACGAATTTCTCGTCAATCAATCACTATAGATGATGCACACTTACTTCACTCTTTGTTTGATCTCTAGTTCTCGTCTATGACTTTTCTTGGAATTTACATGATTGACTTCTAGCCTCTCCGATGCAAATCTAGTCCTTGAACCTCATTGAACGTCTTACTCTTTCCTTTCTTCTGTTTCGACTCAAAATCCACTCTTTACTCAAGCATATCGAGTCTTTTCCCTCTTATTCTGTCTCGATTCCACTCCATACCCATTCATTAACCTACTCGTGCGTATTGAGTCAATATTGTGTCTTAAAATACAAAGAGTTATATTTTAAAACGATTTGGAACTAAAGACTTCTCACAATAACTGAAACAACAAAAATCGTCAAAACCACACAACTTTCTGACGGCGGTCCTTTATTTCTCGGCGGTCCCATATCGACAAGGGACCGTCCATCAATTTTAGGCCATACCCCGTTTTCCTTCTACAGAACATGTAAAACAAAACCAAACACTTCCTCTTACTGCAGAAACGACAACAAACACCACCATACATCCAAAATCTTACTTACCCAAAATCAAATTAATTCATGGCTTACAAGCTCAAGATCATCAATCACCAACAATCACTAATCACTCTATTGTAAGTTAATTTATTCAATTCCACTTATTTAATTCTAATTAAGAGATTAGGGTTCATATGAACATAAAATTAAAAATTGGGGATTCTCATTTCTTTGTTAAATTAACAACAATTGATGGCAAATCTAAACAATGTAGCACTAATAATACTCGAATTAACCAACTAATTAACTCATTTTGCGAATTTTGAAAATGGGTAAAAAATGAGATTATCCTCAGTTCGAATTTAAGGTTGTTAATCATGTTTAATCACGTAACAAAAACGTAGTTATGCATTGTTAATACATGTCAGAAACGTTTTCATAACCATGCAACAAAATGAATCAGAAATTTCGAAATTAAAATGAACTTTTGTTATAAAAATGTAGGCATAAAAACTATAGGCTAGCCAACTCGGGATTTACTTTACTTAATTTTGTGTTATAGGAAAATTATGCCTAAACCAAATTGGGTGGATCACAAAAAGACACGCCGTTACATACCCATTGTTTCAACCGATTACACTGCACCTTTATCATACAGTTTCCAACATTTTGAAAAACGGGCTATACATGAAGGTCGTGTTGTCCATCCCGACTTTGAGGATTTTGGTTACCTTGAAGTCATGTTGAGTTCGGCTAAACTTGAATGTCTTTACAAGATTAATGAGTCTATTGTCCCTCGCTTTGTTCTAGAATTCTATAGCCAATTTAGGTTGAGAGCCGAGTCTATAAATGAGCTTTATATCGAGTTTGTCATTCAAGATAAATTCTTTTCATACTCCCTTCCCGACTTCGGTCACATCCTTCGTGTTCTGATAAGGCGAAAAGTGTACCGCTTTTCGGGGGTCATTTAAGCCCTAAATCGTATTTATTTGATCAAATATCGCCCTAAATCGTTCCTTTTGGCATTTTAGGTACTTTGAAGAGAAATTCTGGAAAAGGAAGCATTTTGGACGTTTT